>JAOUWY010000075.1:15594624-15606692 GCA_025728095.1 Prietella phreatophila
TTCGAACAGTTTCATTGGTCCACTGTGACCTGTTGGGTAATTTCATTGGTCCGATGTGACGAGGCTAAATGTTTTGGAGGCATGAAACTCGTTAGCCCGTGAAAATCCATAAATTAACCGCATCATTGTTTAAGCAGCAGTGTTCAAAGCATGTGAAAAAAGTAGCGGCTTATAGTCTGGAAATTACGGTACACAAAAACAGAAGAAATCAGGAATCAAATACTTTTTCACAGATTGTACTCTAATTTAGGCAATACACTTTTACTTCCATGCCTCATGTGTAACAAGTGTCCAGCTTCTGAACTCCAAAGTTACATCTGAGATCTGAACACATTCATAGCTATAATTGAATGCATACTGATGATGTCAGTAAGAAATGTCATTCTACCACATGTTTATAACTTGTACAAATAAGTAGGAGAAAGTAACTGTAAGCTAGTTAAGACCAAGAAATCAGTAAGGAATAAAACTTGTGTGGCTGCAGCATCACACCACCTGCCCTTGATCATTTTGAAATGAACTGAAATCTTTACAGAAATTGAGAAATTAATAGATCAATTAAACAATATGATTTTTCCCCCTCCACATATTGTTTATAAACACTTTTAATGCACACCATATAGTGTTCATATTGTTATCTGGAAGGAAATGGGGAAGAGTTTATTATAATTAAATATGTATTCTAGGTGTGCTAATCTAAAATTCATTAGCTAAACTGAAGGGGAAAATTGTCAAAACAGCATCAGAAAATCAGTGTGGGTTTGATGTTAGGCCACTGTCATTTACTGCTCCCTAGAGAGGACTAGATTACATCAGTCAAGTAATGAACAAGTACTTCTAGGCTTGCCAAGTCCTGCACCTCAAGAGGACTACCTTAGATGAGTTGAATGAATATGTTTTTAAGGTACCACAACCCATTTTCGATTTATAAATATTTTCCATTCCTGTTGGGTATAATCAGACTAGTCATTTCTTTGGGGTTTTCATGTTCCAAATGGTCAATTGATTTCAGACCAAGTTACAGTTCACATAAAGCAGATGTGTGGTTCACAACATTTGGCACAAAGTGCTGAAAATATAATATATTATAAATAAAAATTATGGCTAAGCCAAGAGAACCGGCTCAAAGCTTTTTTTCCAGGTCAGCTCATTCTGAAAAGCACCATGTGGTGCTTGACAGGTTATCAAATCCTGTCCAAGAGTATTGTAAAATGTATCTACTGTCCACACATGCTGTCATTGTATCAAAGGATTGTGTCACAGTCTCACATTTTTCTTAAAAGAAAATTAGGTTGATAATATGTTAGCCTACACACACACACACACCCACCCACCCTGGAGGTTGGAACTTTCAGATTTACTATAAATAGCTGCAAGTCAATTTTCATATAAAATGTAAATGTACACCTAAAGTACATGTGCACACAGGGACATATTCAGAGTTGAGTTACATGGCAGCAAAGAATTAATGCTAAAATTGAGCACATCAGTATTCAGACCTGACATGCAACTCTGGACTTCAGAAGTTGTGCACTTCACACACATGAGGGATGGAAGAAAAACTGACATTTTATATCCCAAAAATCACAATTTCATGGTGTCAATTAAGTATCTTGTGACTTCATTAAGTTGTATGCGTACAGTAAATGTCAGCTCACATTCACACACAAATAACTGGATGTGCTGGAATAGCTCAATATTGAGTCAGGTAAAAGCATTCCATTTCAGAGTTCAACTACACACGTTTAAGTCGATTTTCAGCATGATCCAGTCAGATAACGCAAATTACCTGGGTGTAGTGCACCTTCAACTTTGGCAGGTTTTTCTTTAAGTAGAAGCATCAGATGTAGAAGATAGCAGAACTTAGGGACTTGACTGTGAATACAACTCATACACTAGATTGTTTTCTGTAAATCACTGGTAAGTGACAGCCTCTCTTTACACCAACAAATAGGATTAAAACTACATTCATGGCAGTGAATGTAAAGAAAATATTTACATTTAAACCATAGAACATGCCTTTATAGATCTCCAAGTTATTAAACAAATTAACAAAATGTTCAGTAAGATTGTCATGTTCATTTGTTGCAGTGAACATTGCAAATCCTTCTGTCTGCATTTGCAGGATACATCATGAATTTTTCCCACAACTATACTAATAAAGCACTTGTTACCAATATGATTATCTTCTCTTTAGGGTTGTCACAATACCTTAACCATATCTTATGATACAATACCAGATGAAGCATCAACTCATGTGTTAACTCATAATTCAAATCTACAAAATGAACCAATTTACAGAAATACATAGTAGAAAAACAAAACAAACCAAATTTTCCTCTCAATACTTTAATGACTATGAATAATTGGCTTTTGGAAAATCTCAAGAACAAATCACAGTTGGAAAGCAACTAATTCAATGTGCCACATATTTCATCCATTGTTCCTTAGAAAAAACAAATAAATAATTTACAAATGTTAGCTTGCTTACTAGAAAACACAGCTAATTTTAGTATTTATAGACAGCAATTAGCATCATATTAGCTGGGTTGGTAGCAAACAGGAAGCCTTTAAAGATTACAGTAAGGAATTTAGGTTAAACGAAGGGTCACTAACCTTTGTGTAAAAGCAGGGATGAGTCATTTTAACAAAATGAGTTAATTTTCTTACAGTACTACCACATTGACAATACTACCATTTAAAAACAAACAAAAACCCCACAGTAGCATCTGCTGTATTTTGAAGTTTTAGTATCACAACACTACCATAGTACCTGTATATCATGCAATCCTGCTTCTCTTTCTGCATTACAATTGGCTCTGTGCTATTTTGCTCATTAGATTGTTGATTGAATGAAGATACTACTTCAGAATAAATGGCAGAAAAAAAATGTTAATGTTTCTGCCTTCTCCAGGCAATCATGAAAAGCCAACAAAAAGCCTTGAGGTGCAATGAATTTAGAATATCAGTAATCTATATATCTATCTCTATAGATATCTATATATAAAATCAAGGACTAAACACAGAATATCTGGACACAACCAGGAAACCAATGGACATAATCTGGACCAACGATAGAGTAGTGGTGATAAGATTGAAAGTCAAAACAAAATGGACATAGTCAATATGAACAAAACAATAGAAAGCAGCACTAAGGGAAGGAATTTGTGACACCAGCAATATCACGGTTACAGCCAGGTCTAGGTTGGGCCACACAGAGTAACCAGCTCAGGATTCAATGGATTGACCTTTAAATATTAAATGAGGGAGCCAGGAATAACAAAAACAACAAGGCTGTGGTATATTAGATCAGAAAATATATACATAAAACTATACAAATTAACCAAAACAGGCATAGCTTCAGAGTGGGCCAAGGCCAAAATAATAAAACAAAGGAGGTCTATGATTTAGCTAGCTAGCTAGCTAGCTTACCTAAAAGGAAAAGAAAGAAAAATACAGGAATTCTTCTCCAACTACCTAAGCAAAATCATAGACACAAAAAGGAACCCTCTCCCAAAATATTTGGCAGCCACACCCCTACTGCCAGTGAACCAAGTGAACATATATACACACACAATTGAACAGAATGCACCATAACAATATAGGGACAACCAATCAAATTTAAACAAAATCAGGCACAAGTCAAAACCAGAACAGCAGCCAGAATACAGCATACACCCAAACAATATCTCTCCACACACAACCTCATGTAACCACCTCCAACACCCCACCACTTCTCACACCGGCTTCCTCTTTTAAAATGGTCGCCAATCAGTGAGGTTGCCATCCTGGAGGCGGGAGCAAGGCAGGCTAGGGCAGGCTGGAAAGTCTGGGAGGGAGTTCGGACCTGCATACAAAATGTCACAGCATGTCACCCTTCCCAAGATAGCGGGTTGTCCATCTTACACCTCCAGGGTCAGGGGTTTGATTCCCACCGTGACCGTGTGTGTGGAGTTTGCATGTTCTCCCCATGATGCGGGGGTTTCCTGTGGGTACTCTGGTTTCCTCCCCCAGTCCAAAGGCATGCATGGTAAGCTGATTGGCATGACCAAAGTGTCTGTAGTGTATGAATGGGTGTGTGAATGTATGTATGTGTTTGTGTGCCCTGCAATGGATTGGCAAATCCATTGCAAAATACAATTCTAAAATATCAGCACACATATAAACACAAGAAAATCTTTTCTGAATGTTTGGTTAAAACTGTTTATTTTTTAATACTGTTCAAATGAAGATATATATTGTCCTTCTCCTGCTTAATTAAGCATACTGGTAGATATTTCACGGTACTAGATACCCCATGGTTTATCTTCCTTTTCATAGCACCTAAAAGCAAACTCATTCTGAAATGAACTCATAAAATTTCCAAGTGAACAAAAACTAATGCACTTTTATTAAATGCAGAATTGCAGCTACAGTTTCCACTGAAAATAGATTACAAGATTAAATTACATATATAGAGCTCTTACTTCATTCAGTATTTACTTCATTGTAAATACTAATTAAAGTAGCTATTGTAATCTTATCCTGGAGCATGACAACTTAACATGAAACTGTGGGAGAGTTTGACGCTTCCAGAATGATGCAGATGCAATGCCCAATACACTCAATATATATATAAATATATATATAGCTGGTAGGTATAAAGTTGTCAGACATGGAAGATGATTTTGTGACTGGTTAAAAACAATAAATAAATAAATAAATAAATAAATAAAAATTCTTGTTAAAGGTATGTCCAGGCAGTAACTAGACACTAATAGCATGAGTTGCCATTTTCCTTAAGGGTTTTATGACAGCATCAGCCTTCTTTTCAACAGGTAGTTCTTTCATCTGCATTCAAAGACAGACAATGCAGAGAAGTAGAATAACTTCTATGCTTGCCTCTGTGCAAAAATGTTTTCACACTCTTGTTTTGGAGAGAAGTCCAAACTTATTTGTGATACTGCAAATACTGATACAGGGAACTGACTTGCTGATGTGGAAAGACTTTTTGCTTTCTTATATCCTCCAATCTGTCTCTGCTATTCTGTCATTTTCTTATATTCCTTGGCAGCTCTCGCTCTCCCTCCACAGTAGACATTCTGTAGTACAGCTAAGTCAAAAAATAATGATTTCCTCTGGGAATTGAAGATCTGTCCATAATGCTTGGCTGTGGTCTATAATATGGCTCCACGTTCTCATGTGTAACAGTGAAAAATACTCTTGACATATTGCAGTGCGCTGTCCTTCTCTGAAACGTTCCAGTCATGCTACCATACTGACTGGAGGATTTGGATAAAGAGACATCATTATGTTCAATCTTGTTCCATCAGAAACCCTCCACAATGAATATATAAACAGATGTTCTGTACTGAAGTATCACCAACAAAATTAGTACAGCTTAAATTGATCATAAATAGCCTATCATGTCCCGTTGTAGAAGCCAATTTCATCAACATTGCATCACATCACCTACGTTTTACAACAAAAGCTAATGAGGACAATTCACAATGTCCTGATGGAACATATTTATATGATAGCTTGCTTAAAATGTAAATTTGGGGTCAGTCACCAGCTACAACATCAGCAGTAAATGAAGCATATTTATGAAATCTTGTGAGTTAGCTACTCTGTCTTGAGACCTCAAATGTTTATAATTAATTCACGCTAATTATGAACTATGAACATGAACTATCATGGTCTTCTGGTCTTGAAATAGGTCTCATTGATCCTCACTAGTCTTGAAATAGGGCTCTCATGATTACAAATGAGTCTAACAAAGTTATTACAATCCATTAGAACCATATCTACCTGACATTCCCTTCTGATGCTGCCTTGGATATTTTCAATTATGTTAATACGATCAACTTGTTTGGATAAAGTTATTACAGCAGGAAGACATTTGAATACCCTGTCAGCCCATCATGGTTGGAACGACATCTTAATTTCTTCAAGGAATTGAAAAGGACAGAGGTGAAATTAACTTGTGCGATACAGACACACATCAGTGACACATGTAATATTGATTAATAATGGATTTCTACATATTATATGCACTTCAGCTTCAATTTTGGTACCTACTCAAAAAACAAAGAAAGAAAGAAACGTACCTGCCAGGTGAGCCTATAATTATCTTAAACAGTATTTTAAAGTGAAAAGCAGGGTAGCAGAAAAAGCTAAGGCTTTAATGCATTTCACTGTGATCAAGAACAATGAAAATATCCCAAACCATTAATAAAAATTGTACCATTGCTACATTACCACCTTGTACTTTTGTAGGTCATTGTTTCATTTCTAGCTTTAGAACATGACTGGGTAAATAAAAAGAACAACACACCAACCCTGCTCCTCTGAGCAGACCTGCTTATGTGAACAATAATAAAGGAAAGACATTTAAATTTAAGTGCTGGAATGGGGAGGTAAGATTCTGCAATTGGCAATTAATCTTGACTTGTCAGCAGTTAAATAGCAGGTATTATCAAGGACCTCTAGTTAGGTATGAAGTTGTTGGTTTGTTGACTAACAGTAATCATTTCTGAATTATGAGTAATTATAAGTTATTTAATATTAATAGTGAACTACATATCACAATCTTTCATTTCGTATTACTTACTGAATAGTCAACCTAGAATTCCTGGTTAATTGTGTTAATAGAGTTTAATTATCACTATTACTAAAAAATATTAAAACATGAAGCATTAGCATTATTATTTTGTTCTATTATTTAATGCCTTGCAACTATGAGAACATGTTGTACTACTGTGTAAGTGCTATTGAATGAAGAAAAAGAAGCAGAAGACGAAAATTAAAAAGAATTAGAAAATAAAGAAGAAGAAGAAAAAGGCCCAAATAGGCTGCGTCCGAAATCGTGCACTGTGACAGTATGGATTTCATTCAATGCAGTACCTACTGCATGGCCATTGAAACAGTACGTACTAATCAGTATGTGTGTGTATTATGAATACAATTCCAGACGTACTACATCCACCATGTTGTCATTGCATTTGAAAATTGATGACAAAAATCTTAAAGGGACCACCAGATTAAAGCAACTGCACATCAGCAAAGTTAACTGAATTAGCAGTTTAATGTGGGCAGTGTTAACAGGCTGAGGTAAATTCATTGCCATTAGCTTGGCCGGTTTAGGCATGGCGGAGATCACAAAAAGGTTTCAAACCCTGTGGCTACTGTTGTTTTTTTTGTTTTTTTGTTTAAACCTTCAACAATTTGTTCACATATTGCTAAACAAGTCCTGTTTAACCAAGGCTTAATACTTAAAAAGAGCCACCACTCTTTCTCCCACAATTCTTTTTTCATCCGCACCACTCTCATTATGGTATTTTTGACTCTAGTGTCCATCGGTTGCAAACTGCAAAATCTCGCTGGAAGCAGTATGTTATCCGTTTATTCCTCGCCTACTGTTTCTTGCCTACTGAGAATTTGGACATACTACCCCTCTGGCCTACTGCTTTTTGCCTACTGTGTAGTAGTTTTTGATGCGATTTCGGATGCAGTCGTATATTCTCTGTTTATATAATGGAATTTTCTCATTGCTTGGATGGTAGTTGTCTCATACCATTTCAGAGTAAAAAGAACATTTTAAAATGTTTACCGAAGATCTTTCCATGTCTAGTGCTTGTCATTCCTCGCACTACTTTGGTTTATTAACCTTGGGACCATCTGCACCAAATGCATTTTGAAGCTGGTGCACTAAGGACCAGCTACCCTATTTCTGTTTATCTTGTGCTTTACTTGCTGTCAGTTGTGATCAGTACTTCCTAACCATGCTGTTTTTGTGCTTTTTGAAGAAGCCTGTTCTTCCCCTGCCACAGTCTTGTGCTCTTTTCCTAATGCCTCACAATAGAGAAGAGCAGTGTCATGAATATGCAGAAGAAAAGGGGAAGAATACCCTCCAGGCCTAATAAAAGGACGCATTAAGATCCTCTAATTAAATTCCCTTTTCTACATGCCCATTGTGAGAGTTATTGAGAGCGTGATCATATTCTTTATGACCAGACTAAGCATAAATAGCAGCACCGTCTCAGTGCTATTTGCTGAATAAAATTATTTATGAAAACTATGCCATCACAGGGACTGTAAATAAATTCCAACCTTGTTCTGAGTATCCTGAATGACTTGGTTTAAATGCATTGAATATTGAATAACACTGCTGTTTATGCTTGACATAGGTGATACTTAATCCTTTGTAATAGCCTGAGGAAAGCCAGCATCTTGCATACCCTGATTAACCGATAAATTACAGCAGAGGACTAAGTGTAAGGAAATAAGAAGTATTAATCTTTGGAAGCAAAGTAAACATGCTTTAGTTAGTAAAATAAAGACTTTGTAGTGCAGAATTTTACATTTCATTAGTCAAGAAATACAGCACATCTGCCTCAAAAATAAGATCTTTTCACCTATGCTTTTCATCATGAGCACTGTATAGGCAGATTAAGCCATAGTGACATTATGTAATAAGTAATGCCTAAAAGCATATTATTTGTTTTAGAAAAAAAACCCTTGTCTATAATATTGCTAACTGATATGATGCATATATCTGGTATTATGACGTGCTATGGGAGTTTTCACAATGGTAAAAAAATCACAATATTTATTACACACCTGTGATTGATATATTAGCTGTGCTGGCATTATGTAATGCCACTTTGTTTTAGTTTTTATTTTTGTTGTTGTTTTTAGATCAATTATACCAAATTAATCAGCATGACTGACATGGCAGAAGATTCAAAATTATAGCCCTTATCCTCACAAATGTATTCAGTTATAGAAAAAGGTTCAAATGTTCAACATAAATGGGCCACTTTAGCTAAATATTGTTACGACACAGGGTTGAAGTCGGATGCAGGCTTGAGAAGAGGGTGCAGGCACAGATCAATACTTTATTAATATATTCTACATCGGAGTGTGCTTTCGTCAATCGGTCATTAACGAGTTCAATGTTGACCTGCTTTTCCTCAAGTTCCTCCTCCAGCTGTGACATACGAGTTTCCCACTTCTGCTTCTCCTCATTCAAGGTAGCTATCTTGGAGTAACAACTGGTCACTTCTTCATGTAGCTTATCTCTGTCCTTATTGCCATTTGGGGCTTGGACCATTTTATTGCCCACCTGAGCATAATACCATAATCTGTTTAACATGAACTCAAGTTAAATATTATAAATAATTATTATTTATTAAGAAACCATTCCAAGCACATCAAGGGTTAGGCTTAAAATATAAGAATATAAACTAGTTTGTATTCATTCAAATTTTGTAAAACTATTAAGTTGAATTCTTAGTCCCAACACCACACAGTGGTTAGGTTTACAAAGAATTCAGGCCTAATGAGTAACCTAATTTGAAAACAGGAGTAAAATATAAAAATATTGACTCTAAACTCTAGATTTCACTTACATGCTTTCCATAATGGACATTTTACTTAATGAATTGAAATCTGAATTGATGCAGTTAAATGGAACCCAAGATGTGGTAAATAAATAAATAAATAAATGATTACAACGATTGATAGAACCCCTTACCTCCAAGCTCACCCCTGAACAGAGAAAGTTACAAATAGAGTCCAGAACTTCTGATTACTAAAGTAAAGCCCAATGCCGTAGGCACAGTCAGTCCATGAAATGACTATTTGGATCAGTATGGAGGGGCAGCAATTACTAAAAGGCCGAAAATAGCAGATCCCAACTGCATTCAGTTCTGGTGATTTCATGTGTTGTTGAAGTGAGTTGTAGTTGGGGAAAAAAACCTTTTGAAATGTCAAATAAATCCTCAGAGATTTGACAGGAGAAATCCTCAGAGTGTTTGATATGTTTTTGTATCTGTTGTTTATACAAATCTACATAATAAACTACAAGGTCTGGTCATAAAAAAACAATGATGAAGGTAAAATATTTATGTTTGGCTTGCATTAACAAGCAAATGTAATTCTAGCTTTTTTAGTCTGAAACAAGGTCTTTTTAATGGTCTACTTGTTCCAATTATGCTATACATCCAACTAGTTATGAGTACACCAAGGTCTGGACTACAGTAGTTTTGACAGATTGCGTATTTACACCTCACATAGTTTAGTTGTCAAATTCAATATGGAAACAGTGCTGTCCTGATAATGTAGTAACAGAATGTAATGTACCAGACTTTAATTTATTAGCTTATAGCTATCATGTAAATGTCTAAGTAAATGCAAAAACATTCATTAACTGCTTCGTCATGGTCAGGGTCGCAATGCATGAGACGCCAGTCTATTGCAGGGCACCATGCAGACACATATTCAAACCCATGGGCAATTCAGTGTAGCCCATCCATCCATCCATTTTCCATTCTCCATTATCCTACACAGGGTCATGGGGAGAATGGGGTACAAGGTGGGGGACACCCTGGATGTGGTGCCAACACATCACAGGGCACAATTGCACACACATTCACACACAATGGAAAATTTGGAAATTCCAAACTCCGCCCATTCAGTTGGAAGTGGGATTTGAGCCCCCAACCCGGAGGTGTGAGCCAAACGTGCTAACCACTAAACCTCCATTCCCCCCATAGCTAATCCACCTACCAGAATGTTTATGGACAGTGCTAGCAAACCAGTGAACCTGGAGGAACCCATGCAAACATGAAGAGAACATGCAAGGAAACCACACACACACAGAACTCAAGTTCACGATTAAACCCAGGACCCTGTAGCTGTACGGGGGTAATGCCTACAAAATCGCCATGCCTCCCATGTAAGTACACATAATTAAAATTTTTCATTTTTGCCGCTGAGACCTTAACCAGGAAAAGTGGAAGAAAGGTGAATGAAATGGAATTATTTAATTTGTTGTGTCTTTTTTTGTAACTCTAGTTAGAACATTCAAATGTATTGACCTATTGACAGTCTAAATAGTGCTGATTTCTGAATTAAATTACATGATACTATGCCATTAATACAATAGGTAATAATGAACCTTATCATGCTCATGGAATACTATTAATAAGTAACATTACACTTAAGTTGTATTGTGTAAAGTTATGGAGTAACAATGAATATCATGCGTGTAGTATGTAATTAATAAGTAACACAATTCGATTTAAAATTGTATTTTTAAAAAAGTGTTTATTTAGAAAGAGCTATGGATCTTTTATTCTAACTCACCCAGGCAGTGTTACTGCAACTAGCATGCTGGTATGCCTAACAATGTTAGGAGTTAGAGCAGTTTATAATATAACTAACATAAGAAGAGAGCAGGGATAACATATAACATATAATGAAGATTATATGATACTGCACACGTGGTATTGTGAGATACTAACTATGAGACATTTCTGCAATGTGTAACTCACTAAAATTTTGATCTTGGAGCTAGGGATAGAAATAGATAAATGAGTGAAAAGTGAGCGAAATCTGTGCATTGATTTACATATTCATCACCAGGGTTACCTATTTATCTGACTAAAAAACAAGCAAAACAGAAATTTATCTTTTATCCCTTTTTATTTCATTCCTGTTTCTATTTCTTTATTAAAGAATAATAAATTGCCTGATTCGGACTGCAACCCTGTTCAGCGGATTGTTTGAAGGCTCTTCTTAAAATTAATCAAACTGAAGTCAGTTGATGTCATTCATCATGCATGTCCTCTCTGAACATGTCTGCTCACCAATGCATAATCACATAAGCCTGCACGTAGCCGCTTTCGGTGGTCCCTGGGCCTCGAAGATGGAGCAGATTGGTTCCAGCTCGATGGATCCTCCCCATTATTTAATGTATTCCACTCTATTACTACTCCTTGCTGTGACACCTCATTCTTTTCCATCAGTATATGAGAGGTCATTGAATAACTGACACCACTCTTCCATTCCATAGTCACATTTCTGTAACTGTTTTGGCATGTGTCACAGCTGTGAATGCACAAATTCAAAGATATATCAGCTGACAGAGATTTCCCTCACAAGGACCATAGCAAATGTAATTTTCAGTGATGCCAGACAGATTCGGTCGAACATCACTGATCACAGCTGGAACAAGCCACAGAGGTCAGATAGGGAACAACAGCAACAACAAAAAATGCATGTGTGGAATTAATGACCTAATA
>JAOUWY010000075.1:15631634-15642613 GCA_025728095.1 Prietella phreatophila
TTCAAATAAACCTACCATTAAAATTATAGACTGATCATTTCTTTGTTAGTGGGCAAATGTACAAAATCAGCAGGGGAGCAAATACTTTTTTCCCTCACTGTATAGCATCGGCCATGTTTGTAGTCTGGGAAACGTAGTCACTGTCTTGCTGTGACATGACAGGGACAATTACTATTCAAAATAAATTTATGTAATGAATCCTGGCCCAAGCTGATGAAGGCTCAGCAAATATTTCACCTTTTTAAAAATATATTAATGTAAAACACCAGGCTGCAGCCTCTGTCTTTCTAGCATTAGCACATAGCAGCACATAATACATAAAAAATAGAAAAATAATTTTTTTGTGCTTAATATGTAACTACAAAATATTTCTACAAAGAATGTCATCACACAGTCTTTATCAGAGATACGAAATTTATTTGAATTCACTGAATAATAGCCAGTTGATAGTCTTATCTCATCTGCCTTAAATGTTTCCAAACACACTGCTGTTTAGTCTACTGCTTAAATACACTGTGCGATGTAGATAGTGTGTGTATGCGAGTAGTGTGTGAAACGTCTTTAGCAACACCATGTCTAGTTTAGACAAGTGAATATTATGCAGCAGAATAAACTAAAATTAACATGTCTATTCATGCCTGAATTATCTTGCCTTCTCAAGAGAGCAATTTTACCCTGTCAAAAAAATTTTTATATGAACAAACACAAGTTTAAAAAAAGATTGCATGTTTGCGTCAGGTATATTATTTTGATGCAACAAACAAAGGCTAATGATATACTACAGGCAATTTAGCAATATCCCTTCCATGAAACCAATACATTTATTACACAATTCTTCATTATTAAGGCACTCAAGACTTAAGGTATTAAAATTAATTTATCATTTTTCACCCTTTATCCTATCTACTGAACTACATGTACTACATACTACATGTAGCAAACTGAGATTTTATAGATGTTTATTTTATGACAAACACATTATTGAGTCATGCCAAGGCCATGTGTGTGCGGAGTTTGCATGTTCTCCCCGTGCTACGGGGTTTTACTTCGGGTACTCTGGTTTCCTCCTCCAGTCCAAAGACATGCATGGCTGATTGGTGTGTCCATAGTGTATGAATGGGTGTATGTTTATAGGTTATTACTGTGTACTGCTCTGTATATACTTATTTTATATATAAATATATAGTTTCATTATTTATGAAGGCATCTGGCTTCTTAGCATGTATGTTCTAGCAAGACTTTGGTACAGTACTGAACATATAACTGTATGCAGGGGTTAAAGCAAGCAGAAATGATAAAGAACAACACCCTCAACAGTACTTCTGGCATGATAGACAGTAAAAACAAAAATTGTGGTCCAGTCACATGGAAGAGCTAATCATGTTTCATCTTTAACACACATCATCCAGTTTCCTGTCTATATTGAGTTAACTGTCCAAGTTGATCTAACAGAACTTGTGGTGATATGCAATATTCTTTTCTTTAATTCTTTCCTGATTATGCCTTAATTTGTCTATCAGATTTCATAGAAATGTAGATAGCTTCTTGGCTTGGTGAGAAAGATGGCTAACTAGTTATTCCATAGTGTAATCTGATCATGTAAAGACTGAATTGATAAATGCACAAAATGCTAAATGCACACACACACACACACACACACACACACACACACACACACACACACACACACACACACACACACACACACAAAAACATTAATTGATTTTCACCAAATGGCTGATGGCTTACGCCACACCACAGTCAATCTCACAGAACTGTTGTTATGTCTTAAACAGTTAAGGACATAAAACTAAATCCTGGCTCCTGCCAACAATCAATGCACTGCAAAGGCTTCCACACAAATTCTCTCCTCTGTTCTGTTAATCTCTTAATGCTCATTAAGCATCTCACAAGGAAAATCCTCCCTTCACACAGTCAGAATTAGTTATACACTTGGAGCAGCTGTTGAATTTCCCTGAGACCAAATATAAGAATATAGAGCCCAGATATATCATTACAGCAGAAAGCAAAAGCATTTAAGCAAAGAGGCACATAGTACACCAAAATTACAATTAAACCATTGCTCTTTTAAAATTAAATTAAATTATTAATAGGAATTAAAAATAGAATAAAAATATTATAGAGGATTGCAGATGGTATAGCAGGTAGTGTTGCTGTCTCACAGCTTCAGGATTGTTCCTGAGTTTTACATGTTCTCCCCACACCCATGTGGGTTTTCTGTGGGTTCTCTGTTTTTTTCCCACCTCCCAGATACATGCCAGTAGGGGGACTGCCCACTCTAAAGTGCCTGTGATGGACTAGTGTCCCATGCAACATGCGCTCCTCCTAAGTGCCCAATATTCCCAGGATAGGCTCCACATCCACCTTGACCAGCATGAAGTGCTTATGAAGATGAATGAATGAATGTATAATCTCAAAGAGATTTAATAATAAACACACTCTCTTGCTTAACTGTGGTCAAAATATATAGTAGTTATGCTCAACTACACCATAGATTTAATTAATTTATGTAAGTGTGTGATATTTGTACCCGATAAGAAGGCATAATTTCTTTAGGGACTGTGTCCATGTTATGAAATCTTCCCATCAAAAGTATCTAAAACATTTCATACATACTGACTTACAAAAAAAAACATCTAAAACATTTCATACATCCGGACAAAAAACATGTTTCTGTCAGGAGGTGCTGAGGTATGAAGGATCAAAATGAAGTGGCCTTTTGTTCATTTATTTTCATCCACTTAAATATTCATTTCAATCAAGAAAAGCATAATTGAGGTTAGCAAAGCTGTGATCCTTGAGGAGAAACATTTAGTTCTGGTTTCACTGAAGAAAGTGAGAAAGAGGGTTGGAAGAAGAGACAAATAGAGAAGCATACATTTGCAGCCTATAATAACTTTAATACAAGCAGTTGATCTTTTCCTTATTGCGTACCAAGCCTTGATCTTGTTAGCCTGGTTTTTGACTTAGTTTACTCCTTTGACCTTGATACTCTACCTTGCTTGTTTTGTACTGTTTGAATGATCGTGTGACCACTGCTTGTCTTTGTTTATGTCTTTTGCCTGGCCCTCTGGATATTATACTCTTCATTAAAGCTCTTAACTACAGTTGCATCCTGCCTCAACCTTCATTATGTGACAATACCCTTTATTTTTGAAATGGAGTTTACATATATCATTAGCAATTTCATTCTTCAATAAGAAAATATAAAATTAAATTCCATTATCCAAATTTCCTTGCCAATACAAAGGAAGTGAAATAAGTGTTTCATTTTTGGGAACATGCTGCTATTTCCCCTTTCTTGCTTTCTTTCTTCTTTTTATTTAGGTTAGCCGAGTCGTTTAATTCTAAAGATATGTGACCTAGTCATATTGGAAATGAAAACATGAAAGGAACACCTACACACAAAATCAAAACGAAATAAAATCAATCACAGCATCCCATTTTCTCATCTCATGTCAGGGAAGATAAGTCAACTCAGACTCTCTGTTGCATCTGGCAGTGTACTGAGGAGGAAAAGAATCATATCATAACCACATGTACATGTAGACCATCATTCATTACTTACTCTCATCCAGTGCTCAGCAGTGCACCTGCAGCTGCATAGGTAAAGGCAATAATTGCTATCATTGGCATATATAAAATGTTAAAATAAATAGATGAAGACCAGAATAAAGTATATTTATCCCAATCAAGGCATTCATTAATTGTAGGCCACAAAGGTAAAGTTGTATTTTTTATTTCATTTATTTTTATTATTTTTTAATTTTTTTATGTAAAACAATAGAACTCCATTCTAAGCGTTGCTCTTGTGACACAATGAGTTTTTGTTTGTGGCTATGAAAACACTATGGAAAAATGGAGAAGGTTTCCTTAAACACAACTGTGGTCTCCTAGACTACATTAGACTAGACTACTCACCTTAACCACAACTGCACAAAACATGAACCACAAATGGAAGTTATTCATTCATTCATTCAACAACTGCTTTCTCCTAGTAAGGGCTGCAGTGGATCTAGAGCCTATCCTGGGAACACTGGATGTGAGGTGGGAATACACCCATCGAATATCAATATAAATAGTTAATTATACAGTATCTCACAAAAGTGAGTACACCCCTGACATTTTTGTAAATATTTGATTATAATTTTTCAAGTGACAACACTGAAGAAATGACACTTTGCTACAATGTAAAGTAGTGAGTGTTTAGCTTGATTAACAGTGTCAATTTGCTGTCCCTTCAAAATAACTCAACACACAGCCATTAATGTCTAAATCACTGGCAACTATTCATAAATTATTGATTCATAAATTAAACATGTTTACAAATATTTTTAAGTTGCATATATTAATATTCTAACTTGAAATGGGTAGAAATCTAGTTAATGCATATTTATAAAATATACCATACTTGCAGTTCTTTTTTTTAAGTCACTGAATCCAATGTCAGTTTGCTGAATAATATTTTCTAAATATCTGATGTCACAATCTCCCCTTTAGTCAGAGCTGCAGCCTGCTGCATGCTTTGAGTGCCAGGGGGTGCATGCGTGCACGAGCAAGATGCTCATTGTATGTTGATAACTGTAGTGTTGTTTACTGTGGACACGTGTGTTTATTTTGTTTCTGTTCTGTCTCCTCCCTGTTCTGTCAATGGTGGTTGTTCAAGGGTGTCTTCATTGTTTACAGCTGCCAGCCCTTAATGCTGATTATGTTTGGGATATATATGGCTTGCTTCCCTGTACACCACACAGAGTATTACATTAGATTAGTTCCCTTTGTCCACGCTGGTGGTTTCCGCTCCCAGTTCCCTGTCATGTTTCATGCTTTTGACTCCGTTTTCTCTGACCTCAATTTTCGATTCCTGCTTAGCCCAGTATATGCCTGTTTGCCGATCGCCCGACCCATTGCCTGTTTTCGACTATGCCTCTGTTTCACGTTTTGGATTTGTCTACCACCTTCTAAATTAAAGCTCTTAACAGCAATTGCTTCCGCCACCGTTCCCGATTTGTGACATCTGGACACGTGAATTTCATTTCATTTATAAGACTGCCCTGCCATACACTTCTACTCTGTAGTTACTTTTGTTATTGGGATGGTTCGAAAACATATTAGACACCACCTCCATGACTTTAAGCTGTTTCAAAAGAAGCCTTATAACAAACCACTAAATGCAGCACTATCATGTGAATCATGTTATATTGTCAGATATGAACAAAGTCAAACTTTGGCCATAAACATCATCAGCATGCTTGGTGAGAAAAGTGGACAACAAAACAAAGCATCTTATACCCACTGAGAAATGTGGTGGTGGATCATCAGTGTTTGGGGGCTGTTTTGTGGCTAGTGGCCCAGGGGTGCTTGGGAAGATTAATGGCTTCATGAATTCTAATAAGTTCTGAAATATTTTATCCAAAACCTTGACTGTCTCTGCCTGTAGGGTAACACTTGGATGAAGAGGGTAAGACTTAGATAATTATCTCAATAGTGCATCCAAATAAAAAAAAAAATTTTTTCAAGACTCAAAATCAGTGTTTTGCCTGACTCACAGCCTCAGCATACTAAATGCAGTGGCTGCATTAAGACAAGACCACCATCACAAATAGGGCAGCTCACATATGCAAACTTAATGATATAAAGTATATATAAAGTGACATGGTATTCTTCTTTTTGACCATGAATATATTCTGCAAGATCTTATGAACTAGGTGTCAAGTTATTGTTCAAGGTGGGCCACAACAATGTCTCATTCACCAGAGTAGTGGTTCACAGAATTCCTGGATGTCCAGCACTGAGACAGGTATGAATCCAGTGCAGTAGCTGTCCATGCATGATATACTGTACATACATGTTTCCATGTTTCCTAATATTATCTGGGGTTTTCCAGCAAATGGGTGCTACAATACATGATGAGGGCAGGATTGTTTTGTCATGCGGTATGTATGATTCATCATCTTCTGATGGTGAATCATAGAAGTCGAGACAGACATTAGCCGAATTATTTTATAGTCTGGAGGTGAGCATAAATAACACCCAGATGAAGGTGACTGCTGCTTTAACATACTCTAAGTTTTGTGGTCATTGAGTATTAAGAATGAGTGCTCTGCTCCATCCACCCAATGTTTCCCAAAGTTTCTTCAAGGGATGCCTTCATGGCTAATTGTTATGATGTGGCCAGCAGAGGGCACTATGGCACGTCTTCGGACAAGCCACGTGACCTTGCTTTGGTTCGCTCACTTCCGGGTTAAGCGCTAGCTTAACCACCGTGATCTATCATAGGTGTTTTGAGTTATGATTATGTGCCTTATTTAAGTCCTGGGTTTTCTGAGCACGTTGCTCGTTATTGTTAATGTATTAGCGGTAGTATTGGTATTAGTGTTAATGTTAGCTGATTGTTAGTTGGGGTATTATGTTTGTAGTGGTCATCCAAGCTAAAGAGAACTGTGCTCTATGCCATGTTTGATGTGTCCCAGTAAGGACCACGTCTGCTCTCCGTTTTGTGTTTAAGTTCAGTAAAGACTTTGACCTGCACCTGCATCCGCCTCCAACTCCAATACGTAACAGAATAACGAGCCATAATGTGAAAGCAGCAGGTTGCCATGAGCGCCACCAAAGCAGCCAAGCTTGAGGCATGCCGCCATTTGTCCGAGGAAAAGAGCAAACTGCTCACCGAGGAAAATGCTCAGCTCTACCGTCTTCTACAGACGCAGCAGCAAGCCGAGCTACGTGCCACATCGACCCCCGTGCAATTTCCCAAGCCCACGCTACTGCAGAGGAATTATGCTATGCCACACAGCCAGCCAAGCTACCCGAACTCCTTGGACTTCCCACTGCAGGGGAGTTATTCAACACAGCCAGCCAAGCTACCCGGACTCCTGGGGCATCCCACTGCAGAGGAATTATGCTACGCCACACAGCCAGCCAAGCTCTTGGAGTTTCCCACTGCAGGGGAGTTATTCAAAGCCACACAGTCAACAAAGCTACCCGGACTCCTGGGGCATCCCACTGCAGAGGAATTATGCTACGCCACACAGCCAGCCAAACTCCTGGGGTTTCCCACTGCAGGGGAGTTATTCAAAGCCACACAGTCAACAAAGCTACCGAAATCCTGGAGCTTCCCACTGCTGGGGACCTGCACTACGGTGCCCAGTCCGAAGGTGAAGGCTGACCCAGAACCTTTTCTTTTGGGGGGGGGGGTGGGGGCCTGAGGTCAATATGGTGACTTATTCAGGCTTTTTCTGGTGCTTGTAGCACTGTACAGGGGCTGACATAAAGACATCAGGCCTTTAAGAGATTGTATGCAGTAGAAAGAAAGGGCACAGGGAAGCTTTTGCATTTTCCTGGTGAACCATCATATTTACAGTATCAGGTAGGTCTTGATGTATCAGACATCCAGGTGAGTGGTTTGTTATTCATGACTGCTTCTGGAATCTGAGTTTCAGGAGTATTTTTTATGCCAGATGGCCTTGGGTGCAATAATATATTGACGCTCCCTCACCTTTTCAGGATTCACTGCACTGTAATGTACTATAGCTAAGTCCATGTGCAGAGTATCTATTAAAAAAATCGAAAATCCAATCCCAAAAGTTTACAAAGCAGACTAAGGTAAAACATAGTTAGGCACTGATCAAAATTCAAATATTTTACTCAAAGAATAGTACGGGAACACACCCAGAAGGCATTCAAGTAAAACATGGCTTATAACTTAAAAAATTGAAGGTATTGGTAAGACTTCACAAAGACTTTGAAAATCATGGATGCTTCTCAAAACTCTAATTGATGCCTTCTTGATTCCTGAGTCCTACCTGCTTAAGTCAAAGACCCTGAAATCGAGTGAGATTCATCATATTTAAGGACGTAAGCATGATTCATTAACACTTTACAATACAATTCAACAACTCATATGTAACTATGGTGTATGTCTTGGTGTAGGGTATTTGTGCAATATCTAAGTGTAAGGTATTTTGGTAAATTCAAGTATAGGGCATTTGTGCAGTAACAGATATATGGACATTGTGTGTGTTATGTGTATGTTTGGTTACTGTGTGGTGTGCACGTTTTGTTGTTTGTGCAGATTTGGGTGTAATTGTATGTCAATTGCAGTTTGATTGTATATGTTTTATAATGTCAACTGTGTTCTATCAATCACCCAAGATAAATTTCTCCTAAGGGAGACAATATAGGCTAATCTGATCTAATCTAATTTAATCTAATCTAAATATACCTCAACATATTCCAGTACCTTAGTGTCCATCCATCCATCTTCTACCGCTTAGTCCTTCTTCAGGGTTGCGGGGAACCTCGAGCCTATCCCAGGAAGCATCGAGCACAAGGCAGGGTAGTACCTTAGTGTCTAAAATGTAAATGTCTATATGAGTTTTTATAGTTGTCCTCAGAGGAGCACAGGGTCAGTGTGTTGGTTTAATTCAGCCAGTCAAGGTCTAAAGACAAAAATGGACAATAATAGCCTACAGAATTACAAGGTTGAAGTGTTATTCAGTAGTCAGTGATGATCTGTTTCAGATTTCACAAGATAATTCATTAATAATTACGGAAACTTTAGTGTTTTACTATTAAAAATAAGCTATTTATAACATGTTTGAAAGTGTGCTAATGGAAATTTTTGCTACTCATTGCTACATTACAGCCTTGTGCCTTAAGGTTATTGTTGTAATTTATTTCCTGACTGGCTGAATAGAAACAACACACAGACCATGTGCTTCTCTGAGTAGACCTGTGATAATGTATAGATACTTATATTTTAGACACTATTTTAGATCTCCAGGAAGGTTTGGATTAGCTATTGTGAACAAATTTTTATATGATCAGTAAGTAATCCCTAGTTATTATAAAAGTGCCTTATTTTTCCTTATGTCACCTTTGTTATCTGCTTCTTTATTTCATGTTGATAATATACTAATTAGCCTAGTTTAGACTATGAAAGGGAACCTTGGGAACATATGTGTACAGCTGTGCAATATGTAATCAATAAGTGAAATTACTTTAAAGTGATGCTTTGTTGAGCAAGGCCTTTCTTTTCATTGTAGTATAGTGTGTTAGTATGAAAGACCTTTTAACCAACTTCATGTTGTTGAAAAAGTTCTATTTATGTGTTGTTTTGATTGAACAGGGTTGAACAGGGAAATCAGGCCTGGTTGTGTCTAGTCCAGCTGAACCGCATTATGAGTGTAGTTTTATAGATTTGAGGAATTAGCAATTACGCGGGCAAATACATTTTCACGCAGGCCCATTCATGTTGGAAAAAAGTTATTTTTTCCCTTCAAAAAATAGCATTATCATTTAAAAACTGTATTTTCTGTTTACTCAGTTTGCCTTTGTTTTATTAATTGATTTCTGAAACAATATAGTATGAGATATACACAAAAACAAAAGCACTGTATTTACAAACATTGTCTATTTCATATATTTAAATCATTTTATTATTTCTTCCTCTATGACAGAAGATAGGAGGTTTGATAGCAAAAGAATACCATATATGTAGTAGTAGTAGTAATAATAATAATAATAATAATAATAATAATAATAAAAGAACGTATATCAGGGATCTGCGGCATTTCCCTTTGGCATTCAGAGGCCTCTCAGTCATCCTAATAAGACCAGAATTCTGATTTATAATTTTGTTGTTTTCTGGACAAGGATCCTGTCAGAATACTATATGATGATTTTTGTGATTAATTCTGAAACAAGTAAATAATTATTTATGTCCTGAGTCAAGAATATTTTCTTATAATAAGATATTCAAACCTTCTAGAGGGTACAATATGCCTTCTCATCTACAAAACCTGTGTTATTTGCAACTCAGATAATCTGCATAGATTTTGAATGTTTGTGGAGTTGTTTGCATTATGTTTGTGAAGGGACACACCTCAAAACAACAAGTGACATTATTGCATAAAGTTTGACTAATTAACCTATTTTCTCTTCAGCACACATTAGAGCTGGTAGTCCTAATTAAGTTTGGGGCACAATTACTTTTGTTTAGATTTCTTTGCTGGCAGACTGGTAAAATTTCAAAATAATTTCCTGACTGTGAAAGACCACAAAATTCAAATATGCTAACTAATGGATAACTTGGCTGAATAAACTCTGGGAATGGGATCAATGCCACTGGAGAGTACAGTCCACTCATTAGTGGTACAGTCTGATCAAGCTTTGCATATAAAACCCTCCATTCATGTAAAACCCTGCTGCATACACCTGTGTATATATAGGAGCTGTCATGGTGGTTTGGAAAATACACTGGCAAATGTAATTTGTATAAATAATATAGTAGCACATTTGCTCCTCACTCTTAAGCAGGTAATGGCCATAAAAAGAGACCGGAGCTGCATAACATCAGATCAGTGGCTATTAAGCATGCTGTCCTCAGAGTAGTGTTTACAGTTTCACAGTTGACCATGGCCACAGTGGCATGATACCCAAGCCAGTGGACTACAGTGACAGTAGAAGTGCAGTTGCTATAATGTTGTTTTTTTCCCAAAAACATTTTCAGATTTCAAAAACCATAGCTCTGAAGGGTGCATATTTCCTCATTCCAATTGCTGTGGTGCACAGGCACTTTCCACTTTCACTCCAACCATGTATTTGGAGTGGCATGCCAGTTCAGAGTGTTTCTGTTTGGGTTAGCATTAGCATCAGGGGTGTTCAAAAGGTGTGTGAAAATTGTCATAGTGTCTCTGTCTTAGTAGGGTTTGTGTGTATTCCCTTATTTGGACCATATCTCAAAAGTATGTACATGTCAGTAATAGTTACAATTGCCTGTGCAAACACCCTGCAGTGTTGGTCCAGCATGCATTTTCTCCTTAAAGGTATGCCTTTAGGTGTTCTACCTGAAAAAACAAAACAAAAAGAAATAGTAATGATATGCCTTTTTCTGAAAAACAAAAGGATAAGAAAAAAGGTTGGGGGAAATGGAGATTTATGGAGACAGCTCTTTTATA
>JAOUWY010000075.1:15718695-15736343 GCA_025728095.1 Prietella phreatophila
CAAACTATGTTAAGCTACGTTAAGCTATGTTAAGCTACATTAAACTATGTTAAGCTACACTAAGCTATGTTAAGCTATGAGTACCTGGAGGAAACCCCTGCAGCAGAGAACATGCAAACTCCGCACACACATGGCCCTGGCAGGAATAAAACCCCAGACAATGGAGGTGTGAGGCAAACATGCTAACCACTAAGCCACCATGCGTTATAGCTAGGTCCATAATAATAAATTTGCAACACACATTAGGGATGGATGAATGTGTGTGGGCTCTATGCACACACAATCACAAACCTAGATGCAGTTGAGTATAGCCAACCCTCCTAGTGGCATGTTTTGTGAAGGTAACATTAGATACTGAAGGAAACTCACACAGACACCAGGGGAAAATGCACACAGACAATAACCCGAGCTCAGGGTCAAACCAGGCACCCTAGGGTAAGAAATTGAAGGGGGAAGGGGGGGACACACACACACAAGAACTGCTGTCAGCGAAAAACAGTTGACCCGCATTACTTCAGGAGTTTGTATGGCCACATCACAGTCAATGCTCTGTAACTGTGGTTATTGTTCCAGATCCTGATGAAGTTGGTGGTTATTGATAGTCAGGAGTTCTTCATTACTCTTGGGATTCAGGGCATCACACAGGTGCAGTGGTTGAGTTCAGGAGAGACAGCAGACCAAGGCAAGACAGTTTAACCATGGTGAATTGTGTGAGGCCTGCTATATTTGTACTGTTTTAGGGTCAAGAATGTTGCCTCACATAGGAAATGATGATTTGCCGAATTAACCCTCATTGATGAGTAACCTATCTGTAAATTGTAAGTCAACCACACCAGTATCATTTTCCTAAATGACTCTCTTTTCTCTCATCTATGTTAAACATGTCTAGTGTGCAAAAAGGCGATGATGCCACTGCTGGTGGATCACAATAGCCTCTGTCAGGTCCAAATCAGCTGGGTCATCAAAAAAGTAAGCAGTTCAAAAAACCCGCAGACTTGCTCTGAGGCATGGATTCTGTTATTTTTTTGTTTACACTTTAAACTGGTTATTTATTATTTTATACACAGTAAACAAAGTTTTTAAAACATGCACTTACCCTTGTGTGGTTGATACTTAATAGTGGGATTGTACACTCACCAGTCACTTTAACAGGAACACCTGTATACCTGCTCATTTTGAGTATTTTTGTAATTTACCGATCTCCTGGGAATTTCACCACAACTGTCTCAAGGGGCTTTTTTGTTGTTTTTTAATACAGAATGATGAGAGAGATCAGAGGAGAATGACCAGTCTGGTCGGAGCTGAAAGGAAGTCTATAGTAACTCAAATAAGCACTCTTTACAACTTTGGTGAGCAGAAAAGCATCTCAGAAAGCACAAAACATCAAACCTTGAAGTGGATGAGCTACAACATCAGAGCACATTGGGTTCCATTGCTGTCAGCCAAGAACAAGAATCTGAGCCCATCATGGGCACAGACTCACTGAAGTTAGACAGTTGAAGAAAACCAGGTGATTTTTCCCCATAGTCTTCAACTGGCCATTTTTTTGGGCTTTTTGCATTGCACTGCTGCCACATAATTGCCTGATTAGCTAGCTGCATGAACATGCAGGTGTACAGGTTCGCCTAATAAAGTGGACAGTGTGTGTATGCAATTACACTTCCACAATTACAGTGCCCTCCACTAATACTGGCACCCTTGGATTTTGTAATCAAACCATTTTTGTGTTGATTTTGATGTACGTTTTGGATCATTGTCCTGCTGGAAGATCCAACCACAGTCCATTTTAAGCTTTCTGGAAGAGGCAGTCAGGAGTTCATTTAATATCTGTTGATATTTGATAGAGTCCATGATGCCATGTATCCTAACAAAATATCCAGGTCCTCTGGCAGAAAAACAGTACCAAAACATTAAAGAGCCACCACCATATTTAACCGTGGGCATGAGGTACTTTTCCATATGGCTACCTCTCTCTGTGCACCAAAACCACCTCTGGTGTTTATTGTCAAAAAGCTCTATTTTGGTTTCATCTGACCATAAAACCTGATCCCATTTGAAGTTCCAGTAGTGTCTGGCAAACTGAAGACGGTCAAGTTTTTGGATGAGAGTAGAGGCTTTTTTCTTGAAACCCTTTCAAACAACTTATGATGTGGGGACTTCGGATTGTAGTTTTAGAGACTTTCTGACCCCAAGACGCAACTAACATCTCCAGCTGTGATCCTTGAAGATTTTTTGGCCACTCAAACCATCCTCTTCATAGTGTGTTGAGACAATATAGACACATGTCCAATTTCAAGTCAATTCATAACATTTCCAATTGACTGGAACTTCTTAATTATTGCTCTGATGGTGGAAATGGCCATTTTCAATGCTTCTGCTATTTTATTATAGCCACTTCCCATTTTGTGAAGCTCAACCACCTTTTACTGCATATCACAGCTATATTCCAAGGTTCATTGTGATGAATGACTAAGGGAATTTGGCATGTGTTACCTCATTTATACCCCTTTGAAACAGGAAGTCATGGTTCAACAATTTCCTGTTCCTATTCACCCAGGTGTACTAAAATTTTAGTCAATCAATGGGAATATACTTCAAATATATTTTTCAAACAATAATTTGTAGGGGTGCCAATAATTGTTGCACACCTACATTAAAAAAAAATTATAAGCCTGTTCTGTTTGCAATTGTTTGATATCCAGGAGAGCAGATTATTTTTGTTTTCTTTGAGCAACAGCCTAAACACTAAAGACAATTTTTCACAGTCTTGTTTGCTCATGTTTACCAAGGGTGCCAGTATTAGTGGAGGGCACTGTATATATTATATATTAAAACAGTGCCAAGTGTGTTATAAGGATGTTCAAATATGAACATCATAGGAACCACAGCAGTAGAAGTGTGGTTCAGCTATTGACATCACATCAGACAGCAGCAGCAGTACATGTACCACTGGGTGTGGAAAACTTCATCAATTATCTGGCACTTGAACACTAACTAGGTGAGATATTTTCAAAGGGCCAGAGGAACCACAGTTGCTAGATCCAAAAGAATTTACCACACAACACACATTCGGAAGTGCTCTAACTTTCAATGCATTTGAGACATGTAATCACCCCCCTCCCCATGAATGCTTAATACAGGCACATAATAATGCTAACAGTCAGCAAATAGAGAAAAAAAAAAGAATCGTCTTCGTCATGGGCATTTATTTTAATAATCATATGGTGCATTATATACAAAGCAGGCTTGTCTTACAGCAGAGGAAAAATCCAAACCATACTGTGTAGTCAAAATTGAGGGTACACTGATAGGAACATGGTATTTAGACAAAAGGTACAATAATACACAGTGCCTCATACAGGTTGAGTACCAATCATCTTGAATATTATTTTTAAGAAACAATTTTCAATTGGATTACATTCCTATTGCAGAGTGGCCTAAAAAATCAGACAGGAAAAAATTGTTACTAATTTGGGTAGTCTACTACTGTAGATGAGCAATCTTTCAATCATTTGCCATTCATTGTCTTCAGCTGTCTCTAACCAAAATCATTAACCAACCTGTACTATCCTTGGGTCTAATCACAAGTGTGAGATTTGTGCCAGCATTTCGGGAAGTAATAAAACTGTCAAAACTTATTCTACTGCTTCAGACATGCTAGTTCAAAATCAGTACTAGGTAATAGTTGACCAAGTTTGTGTATCAGTTTTATAGGTATAGTTTTATAAGTAGGGTAAATCTGAAACTTGAAGGGAATGTGTAATTTCATTTATCAGGAAAAAGAAAAACAAAATAAAAAAACCCTAGTTTGATGTAACAGAAATAATATTTCCTAATCAGTAGCCTTAAGCTAATTGGGGATGATGTCTCTTCACAAAATACTTACACTATACTGAAAAAAATAAGAAAATCAGAAGAATTAGCTAAATGCACCAAAATGAACATGAACACCTAGACAAGTCACTGAACATATAGTATAATGTACAGGCATCTCAACAAGAGCAGTTCTAAGTACATATTATGCACTCTTGTTTTAATTTGACCATTCCGAAAATGTTGAATAGCATAAACAAAGCACCCCATCACAAAGCTCTACTGGCCATATAAATTTCTAAATCAAATCAAAAGATAAAATGGCACTGTACACCCATGAGCCTCTAAAATCCAGTACAGTGTAACTTTTTTTTATTCGCATTTCTAGGTCAGATCATGTACAACTGCAAATCTACACAAGTAAAATATCATCTATGAAGCATACTGACAATTTATCCTCAAATTTTAGTTTCTTTAAAAAAAAAAAAAAAAAACCCCACAAAAGAGTTAAGAACAAAATGGAATCCTGATCACAAAAGTACTTTATAAATGAGATTTACATTTTATATGGGATTTACATTTGATGCGAGTCATGGAGCTTGGTGGTCTAAATTCACACTGTTAGTCAAAAAATCAACAAGAGTGCAGTTTGGAAAAAGTAGATTCTTTCAGCTGTCAACAGAGACCACATTGAAATTCAAACAATACTTCACTGTAAATTTGACCGGTGCAGTGTGTTTGCTTTGATATATAAGAAGGCCCTTAATCTTCCTGAAGACACAAAAAATGATCTTGTCTAGCAGATCAAATCCTGTGGTGTCATCAGAAAATTAGATTGTTGAGCCATCCATGGGAATCAGTACTGTTTCTTACATTTACAGTTTAAAATCCAGTGGCGTCTTCATTTTGTCTTCTCATTCAGCTTTGTACAAAGGGTTACCATCAAAGTATGTTACCATTAACCAAGAATCATTTACTGCAAAATAAATAGAATGTGAGAGTAAGTTCAGACAATTAATCTACAATTTCACAGGACTGATCACATAACAGATGGGCTGAAATAAAACTACAATTCAGACAGCAAACTGCTGACTGCAAAAGTGACCATAGTGCAAAAGCAAAGCACAAGCTAACTTCTGGTAACTGTTTTCAGGAAATACTGAATTCATATACAAAACGCCACATACATACTGAACAAATAAGAGGAGATATTTATATATTAGTGCATAAACTATTACAGAAACTGTAAATGGCCATGTGGTAAGACAACTAATTAGCAGATACTGTAGTCTATTAAGATCGGAAAGACTGATAAGATTTGTTAAAAGGAGCAAATGCATCTGACGCAGTTAGGCCAAGTTCACACTACACAACTTTCAACGTCGGCAGATTGCCGTGCTGTTCATACTACACAGCTTGCTCTCTTGTAATCGGGAGTCATGAAGTCCTTGTGGTGTTCACACTACGTGACTGCACGCCAACAGGGGTTCACAAACTACACGATCGGACGACGGTTACCCGATGCCTCCATCTGGTGTCCAAACTACGGTTTGTCATGAAAACACACGCGAGAAATTACACGGATATATGACACGAATGCCACGCATGAAACAGGAGTTGTTTATTTGTAGCTGGACGTAGGACAGAAACAAGTGGTGCAAGCTTTTTCCATGATGATTTGTGCTGAAGAAACCCCAAAAAGACAAAGAAAGTGGGTGAAAGAATGGATTAACACACACGGGGAGCAGGGATTGTGTGCTACAGAGAGCTTCTACAGCTTGTACATCTTCAAACCTTTCATACCATATTTATCATGCCAAATATCCATGTGGCATCGATGATGCCTTGGCGATGCGTCGTTTAGTTCACACATTACGATCAACTGCCGAGCGCCGATTGCTCGCCAAGTTGCCTCCAATCAAAGAGTTTTTGTCGGTGAGGTCGGCGACTTGCAAATTGGGCTTAAAATCGTGTAGTGTGAACTAGGCTTTAGGGCTTTGTTAAACAATTAAATTACCTAAAAATATTTAGAATATAGCTGATAAAACATGAGGTCAGTCAGAATTCCTGAAATACAATTTCATATGATAGTGTAAAAATCAAAAAAGGAAAAATCAGTACTACAGAGCTTAAATTATGAACTCGTGTTTATCCAGAATTGTTTTGATTTGCAAGTTTCTATAATTGGCAAATAAGCAGTTGTGGCTTACGGAGAAATAATTATACATTTGGTCACTGAATTTGTCATAAATCTGTCAAAACAACCATTTTTGAATTAAGACACCTTACCCATTTTCCATTGTCATAATCAGAGACCCATCTCCTCTTTACTTTCTGCAATCTGCTTACATTTCTAAAAAGAGAGAAACACCAATTATAGACTGTTGAAGTAGAGCATTCTCTACTTCATAAGCTCTTTTTTTGTCAAAAATATACCACAGCATTGTTGAATTCTCAAATTTCATTGGTCAGAAGGGGTTGGCTAATTTTCTACAACATAATAGTAACAGTCATAACTGATGTGGTGAGTTTTCTGTTAAATGTTTATTTAACATTTATGAAAGCAGTCTCAGCTGTCAGCACTCTGCAACACGAGCTGTTTTTTGTTTTACCAAATTCAAAAAAGAGGAAAGAAGTCTTTAGCTGCCGTAACATCAGTGATAACAGCTACTGACTTGTCTCCTGGACATGCCATAACCATATACATCCACCTTCCACTTTATTAGGAGTTTACACAGAATGGTAGAGAAAAAAAATTAAAAACAACCTTCCGGTGTGCAGAGGGTCTGCAGGATAAACTCTAGACTGGTGTGTGTGAAAATTTAAGGAAATCAGCAGTTCCTGAAATACTCAAACCAGCCCATCTGGTACCATCAACCACACAACAATCAAAGTCACAGAAATCTTACTTTTTCTTCATTCTGAAGTTTGATGTGAACATTAACTGAAGATCTTCACCTGTATCTGCATGATTTTATGCATTGTGCAGCTGCTGCAAGATTGGCTGTTTAGATAACTGCACGAATGTGCAGATGTTCCCAATAAAGTGGACAGCAAGTGTATAACAAAGTTTAAAAAGTATGTATGTTTTTTCTTTTATAAATTAGATATTATCTTTGACAAATCCCTGTGATATAAGAGGAATAAAACTCTTCAAAGCATGCCGTTATAGAAAAACATTAACAATTCTCCATTTTATACTGGGCAGCAGCACACCTCCCTGTTGTGGATTATTTTCCCACAGCACATCCCATTGTGTTTTATCCCTTACTTAATACATACATGTAACCCAAATTGACAATTGCTCAAAAACTATTGCAAACACATAGTATAGTGTGACAATTTTCCCCACCTCTGTCAGCTCCTTAATACTGATGCTGTTAGCCTGCTGTGCCACTTTTCTCTTGACTTCTTCAATATTTGCCAGATTAGGAGTAGGAGCTGGGGGTGGTTTGTTGGTGATGGTGGGTAGCGGGGGCATAGGGGGCATGGCTGCCAAGGCTCCCATGTTAGACAGCGCCGCAGTCATGGTGGCTGCTGTCATACTAGCCATTGCAGCATTCATAGGCATGTTTGGCATTGCAGGCATACCAGGTATTCCCATCGGGATGTTCATGGGCAGGTTGGGAACTGGCAGGGGCAGTGGTAAAGACAGAGGGGCTGGAGTAGGAGTTGGCAGAGGCAACTGGAGGATAGCCTTGGGCCTAAGGCTCTCTTGGATGGGCATCCCTGCTTTAGCACACATTGCTGCAGCATTAGCTTTAGCGATCTCTAATAGCTGATCCTTGTCTGTGAAGGCAAAAAGTAATAATATGAACGAACAAGCTGAGAAGATGCCCATTTTAAACTGAATTGACATTTCAGTGTGTACACTTACCTAGCTCTGTGAGACGTGGTGGCGTCTTACTAGCACTACGACGCGTTCTTGAGTTGGACCTTCTTTTTCGGAGGATGAGAATGGGTGAATGGCTTGGCTCACGCTTCCACCGATCTCGCCTGTCAAAAGAATGACCTCGAAACATGGGTCTCCTCCGACGAGATGCTGAGCGAGATCTTTTAGATCGTGAATGACGGGCCCTTGACCGTGATCGAGACCTTCTCTTTCTGGTAGGGGAACGAGATTTTGATCGTTTGTTTTTTTCTAGACTCTTTGACCTCTTCCTTCGAGCAGGAGAACGTGATTTAGACCGCCTTTTCCGTACTGGTGATCTAGACTTAGATCGTTTTCTTTTGGGAGATTTAGACTTTGAGCGCTTGGTCCTGGTACGAGATTTAGACCTTGACTTCCCCCTTTGAGTGACTGAACTTGAACGCGATTTCCTTCGCCGGCCAGGGGACCTAGATGTTGACCTCTTCCGTGGGCTCTGTGAGGAAGATCTAGATCTTCGCTTCCTTGTAGGGGATTTAGACTTTTCCCTACCACTAACAGACTTTGATTTGGACCGTGCCTTATGGGTTGAGGAAGCAGACCTAGAGCGCTTCCTTCGAATAGGTGACTTAGACATCCTGCTGGGCTTTAACCCTGATTTTTTTTTAAATGGACTTGGTGTTTGTGATCTTGAGTTATCAGACTGCTCGTTATCATCTGACCCAGAACTCTCATCCTGAGCCACTGGTTCTGATGAAGAGGACCTTGATCTAGATGCATTTTGCCTCTCAGTGCCCTCCAGGATGCTCTTAGCCTCTTTACTTGAGTTTTTATTTTTTGATTCAAGTTCTGTTTGTTCCAAGTTCACATTTGACGTGTTTTCTGGAGATGGATATTTATCTGTCAGTGGCTTCCATTTTTCAGCTGGAGCTGCTTTGTCTACTGCAATGGAAGCCTCTTCTATTTTGGACTCTGATATTTCCTTATCATCACTTTTAACTGACAAGTCTTGGTCTTTGGCCGGTGACAAAGATCTTGACCTGCTCTTAGCTGGAGACTGACTTCTACCTGAGGAAAGTCTTCCTCTCGAATTAGATCTAGATCTGGATGTGTCTTTCGGTGAATTGGATCTGGATCGCTTACTTTTACCTTTTTGTGCTCCTCTACTAAATTTAGGTGAGACAGTCCTTGAATTACGAGAACGTGATTTTGACCGCTTACTGCACTTAGGAGATCTTGATTCCGACCTTGTCCTACGTGGAGATTTTGACCTCCTTTGTCGAACTGGGGATTTTGATTTGGAGCGCCTTGAGCGCAGAGGAGAGCAAGATCTGCTTCGTCTTCTTGGGTTTCTAGACCTCGATCTAGATCGTCTGTTTCTCCTCATTCGGGATCTAGACCGCCTGAGGATCACAACGGACCTTGAACGGGTTCGTCTCCGTCTCCTGATTGACCTGGACCGAGACTTTCGCGTACGGGATGGTGGTGTCCTCCTTCGAGAGCGTGATTGTGAGCACCTGCCTCGCCGAGCTGATCTCGAGTGTGACCTTGAACGGTTCTTTCTGCGAGAAATCGATCGTTTTGACCGTGAACAGCGTAGATTTACAACAGATCGAGATCTTGTCCGTCTGCCACGTCGTGGGGACTTGGATCGTTTGGTTCTGGTATTGGACCTGGATTCAGAGCGACGCCTTCGCTTTCCAGACAGGGACCTTGATTTGCGCTTTGGTCCTCTGACCGATCTTGAGCGTGACCTGTGACTTTCTGATGGTGACCTTGAATGCCTTTTTTTGGTACTACTGTTCCTTCTCGAGCTAGAAACAGACCTTTCTCTGCACTGTGATTTATCTTTCCTATGTGCTGGTTTACCAGATGATTGCTTTGGCGTTGCTGAACGACTGTGGCTTGATTTATCATCCGAACGTGATCGAGACCTTAACCTAGAGACTGACTCCTTATTTCCCTTTCCTCTCTGAGTCTCTTGTGGTTCCTTGGCTATGTTCTTCTGTTTAAGTTGCTCTTTGTGTACATTCTCCTGCTTGGGAATTATATCAGGGAGCTCCTGAGTTTTGGTAAAACTTCTATTCTTTTCATGGTTCTCAATTTTGAGGTCATTTTCATTGTGTTGTTCTCGATTTACAGTTTGCAAATGTGCATCCTGTGGAGACTCATCTTCCCTCCATGCTGGTTTTATGCATTCATCTTCGGTATGCTCAGATTTGCTTGTGACTTCTTCCTTTTTGTCATCTGGTAGTGACAGCTTATCTTTACACCTGTCATTTGAAAGCTTCAGTGCAGCCACTGGTGACCTCCTGTCCGAGCTAGAAGGGTCCAATGCTTGTGGCAACTTTGACTCAGATTCCGATTCGGACTCAGATTCAGATGTACTCGCTGAGCGTGAACGAGGAGAATTTCGCTGTTGCTTTTCTTCTTTTCGTCTCTTTTTCTTCTTCTTTTTCCCCGTATGACGCTTTGTTTTTCTTGCCTTATAGTCATCATTGTGTGGTTCTGTCAGAAAAAGAAATTCAACACATACAAAAAATTAACATTAATTTGGAAAGCACATTACAGTCCACAAAGAGTTTAAACTTGGCCTTATCCTTAGCTAAGCAAGGATACAGATAAAACTCTCACCTGCAACAGAATTTTTTGCAGATTCTTTATCTTCATCACGATCCCCAGACTCGTTGGATGGGTCTTCTTTTTTTACACTGGGGTAAAGGACACAATGCATTTAATGGTGTAATTGCAAATCTGTGTCTATCTTAAATGCACATCGAGAAAACCTTACCTTGACTTTGTTTGAGATTCATGGTCTGATTCCACTCCAGATTCAGAGCTGCTCTCTTTTTCATCCTTCTTCTTCTTGCGCTTCTTCTTACTTTTGTGCTTTTTGTGCTTCTTATTTTTCTTTCGTGGTGTTTCACTGCCATCCCTGAGAACATTATCTTCACACTGAATAGTTTCAGTTGGATCACCACTCTCTGTGGGGAAAACATTCACAGCTTCTTTTTTTTGCGCTTTGCATTAAAGATTTGCTCGTCTAAATCCAGTTTATGCAATTGTGAGCTCTAAAAAATAAACAGTCAAGTTCACATTATTCAACACATTTGTCTAATCATGTATCTGCCACTGAGGTCAATGCAATTCAAATAATGATATTCCAGATTAGCTTTCAACCACCAAAGGTACTTGAATATATGCAGAAACGGCTTCAAATAGATTTGTTTACCAAAAACATTTTTGTGCTTTCTGCTAACACAAACGTATCCTTTTCCAGGTACAGCCATTATACCCACAGGCACTAATTATCACACTATTAGTGAAATTGTGCATTTCACTGCATGCTGTACTGTGTACGGTTGTGTGTGAGAGACCAATAAAATTTTCATTTGAAACTTGCCCGATTTATTTAAAATCAACAACTTTTCACTGTGTTCTTCAGAAGTGCCATTTTATTAGCATCAAAATTGTTCCATGTAATGCCATAATAATTTCATAATTATATGCAGCCCAGCATCTCAGTTATGATATGTATGCTGTCATAATGTCTGTTTTACAGTGAGTGCACAGTATTACACACACCCCTATATATATATATATATATATATACACGCAAATGTGTGCGATTACTATCTGCATGCAAGTGTACATGGACATGTGTATATAAATATGTGACATACTCTGCTATGTAATACAATCATTGCACACCACTTATGTGACGCTAAAATACAAATGTTACATGCTGTACCATACCCATACTGTAATTAGACACAATCATCTATTTACTATAATTACACATTGCTAAAAGTTTGATCTAAAAAATTAAGAACTCACATACAATTAGAACTTAGACAACTTTATCAGGACTTGAACATAGTATCTCAGTACTATCTGAATGCAGTGTCTTAATGTCTTGTGCCACTAATACTGCTGAAACCAAATGCTTGTTTTGCTTACTTATTGTTCATCTGCATTTCAGAGTAAAAAGATACAACTGAGAGATTAGATTTGAACTAAGGAGCTCACAAGTAAGAGACATATGTCTTTCTAAAGCACCACAAGCAGTCAAATAACCCCCCCCTGCAAACAGTTCTCAAGTTTATCCTCAACCCTGACACGCTACCATCAGGCTCCTGCTCAGGATGTGACCTGAGGCATGATTACCAGCTGTTCAACGTGTGTTGAGGTGGCTCAGTGAGATAGGTGTGTTTGTTACAGCACATCATGAGATGCTCGGATTGATGCTAGAGACAGACCTCTGATCAATGTGGGTGGGGGTTGAAAAATCCATGAACATGTGTGTTGCTACTATCTGAATATGTACACACTATACCCAACTGCTGTATGTGTATAACTAGCTGAACTTTCCTGCAGTGTGTGTGTGTATATATATCTTCTCAACCTTCCTACAGTGTGTGTATATAAAACTATCTGAACCTTCCTGCAGTGTGTACATATCTCTCCATGTATATATATAAAATGCATTTTGGATACAGAGTTATGTATGGGTCTCCTTCAGTAAGCATGAGCTGAGAATATAACTCTTAACAGGCACCATACACACTCCACCTTCCATCAGGTTGAAGTGCGCCATGTTTCAAGAAACATTTACCTTTGTGCCAATCACTGCAGATTTCCTTGTTAGATGCTTCCCTAAAGCATACCCGTTGATTCTGTAAGGAGATGTTTATGGAAGCGATATGTAATGCTCTTTAAGTTTTACAGTGTGTTCATGGCAGGGGAGTTCACGCTTTTCTCTGTAACTGGTTTGCTGAGGAGCGAACAGCACCACCTGCTGGACACTGCACTGAACTACAAACAGATTTATAAAAGTAGGAGCTTCTAGCATGATGTTCTGTAATAAGAAAAAAAAGTAGTTGCCTGTACACTTCTGCAGCTTCATCACACCACGCTGTCGTTGATTCTTTTCCTATAACAGCGCAACATCGTATTATTTATTACGATGCAGCTAAGGCCACGTGCTCCTCAAATCCGTCGCTGTCCCTCACGAGCACCAGCGCCCTCTGCGGGATGACTCTGCCCTGCTTGGAGCTCTGGATGTCCTCGGTGGGGAACTCGTAGATCCGGCCCAGCTGCGTCCAGACGGTGTCAGGATCCTGCACGTTACTGTATTGCAGCTCCATCGCAGTCATGTCAAGATAAACACACACACGTACATATACCGTAGGTGTACACTCATAGATACACACACTAGCATTTAAATTCTCTGCTGAGTGCGCTAGTCTTGCAGCAAACATGAGCGTGAAATATGGTTGTTTGAACTCGGCAGACAGAATTCCTCCCGAAGCAGTAAACAAAAGCGAGAAAATCCGCAAGGGCTCGATCGGAATGGCGCGCTTGTATATTGGACGTGTCAGCAGGGCCATAATGCAACATCATGGATGAGTAACTCGTCCACTGGTCCACCTTTCAGACACGAGTCGGTCGGGTTTTCGTTTCTGGTGCGTGCACATCTGCTTAGGATCACATCTGTGAGAGTAACCTAACGTGGAACTCTGCCATGGCAGTAAACACAGGGGACAAGAAGCAGCACGCTGGAGGCTCTCTGGCTCTGTGTCTACGCGTCTGTGCTAAGCATCACTAATTTAGGGACGTGGCATGTCGCTATTTTTTTCGGGGCTTTTAAAGACACTCAATAACTGCTCTCGGTGGATGAAGGAGGCTGTATAATTAAAATTAGCTAAAAGTGTTAGCTTTTTTTTTTTTTTTGTTAAAACGCAAATTAAAACCCAAAAGTGTGATTGTGCCCTGCGATAGGTTGGCACCCTGTCCAGCGTGTCCCCTGCCTCGTGCCCCGAGTCTCCTGGGACTGGTTCCAGGTTCCCTGCTGGCCTGTAGGAAAAGAGGTATTGAAAACAGATGGCTGGATGGTCATACTCTTATTCAGTTACATTTCCATAAAAAAAACCTTAGATTTTCTTTCAAAACACAAATATAAAAAAAAATGATTCTAACAAAATGCAGAGATTGTTTTCTCCTTTTGTTCAGCGATCACTTACTTCAATGAGATTTTTTTTTAAAACCCATCAGCTTTAACAACACTATGAATTAAAGTTGAGTGCTATACATCACACACTTACTCACAACTGCAGAAATTCAACCAAAACTACTACTCTTTTTTTCCCCTTCTTCCTCCTCCGTGTTATTTTATTAATGTGGACTCCATGTTCTTTCTGGAGAAGCGTTCCTGTACAACCGTCTGAGTTCGGGCCAAGTTCAGCTGATTGAAAGTGTAAATAAATTCAGGAACAGCGAGGTTCCGTCCATGACTGCTTTTGTAAAGATGGCACCGTTGGTTCCTGTTACCATTTATAAGGACTCTATCCTTCCTCTCTCTTGGAGTCGAAATCGCAGTTGTCATGTCACCGAGAATATAATAAAGACACTGGAGACTCCTTCTACACTACCACCATACTGATGATTATCCATTCATCTTTGATAAATAACCCATATTTCGAATGCGTTTACGAGCTGGCGGGATTATCACGCACGATAAGACGGGTTCATCTACTGCAGTGGCAGTAGGTCATGTCTAACACATGGATTTCGCTTGAACTAAAAATGGATTTCCTAGATGAGAATTTCTAAAGTATATAAAACTGGGCTGAATACACATCTGGTGAAATGATCTAATAATCCTCCACGCCTTCTGTGGATCATCATCAAGCTTCTGTGAGACATGTCATCCGCTTCCTGGTTTCAGACTAGAATCTGCACAGGCATGCTTGCTCAGAAACAAATATTTATATGGAAAGCTCTTCAGACTATAGACTAAAGGATCTGACCTGAAGCCATGCAGCTGAATCATCTGGAACTGTTGGCTACTCCTACACAGCCAAGCCTTCAAAATGCTACGAGTTTCAAATGAATTTATTTAGATGAGAGTTATTGACACAGTGGCTCAGTCCTGGGATTTAAGTTCTAGCCTCTTGGTCACTAGCACACAAGTTAACCCTTTGCACCACCAAAGTCATTCGCTTGTAAGGAACTTTCCATAGTACAACGCTGCGGAAATAGATTCCTGCACGTTCGAATCGACATCATATCCAACTGGAAAACATATTCACAGAATCCTCTGCCCTCTTCAGCGAGCAGCTTGAAGCCTTCACCCGTTTCAAGATGATCTGTTTGCATTCTTGGTGCGGTGGACATCATGGAAATGTAATGTCCATGTTAACATGTTCAGATTCTTACTCTATTTCTGAGCCATGAACATGTGTGTTTAGATAATCGGGCCAATTTTAGCGGCTTCGCAGTCATTTCGTCATGTTCTTTAAGCTCTCAAACACGTGCACCTTAATCTCAACCAATCCGTAATTTCGTTCAAAAAGTGGGACTTTCATACATTCTGGACTCTGTACACAAATTGAAGCTTTTTTTGTTTTGCTTTAATCTCCATGATTGTAGGTCACAGAAAACAAAAATCCAGTATCGCAAAATATCAGAATAAAGAAATGTCGACCTTCTGAAAAGTATGTTAATTTATGTACTCAGTACTCAGTGCGGCGTGGCATGGAGGTGAACAGCCTGTGGCGCTGCTGAGGTGTTCTGGAAGTCCAGGTTGCTTTGATAGCGGGCCTTCAGCTCCTCTGTATTGTTGAGTCTGGTGTCTCTCGTAGATTGTCTATGGGGTTTGGGTCAGGCGAGTCGGCTGCCAGAGCAAGCACAGTAATACCACGGTCAGTACTAGAAGTTTGGGCACTGTGGGCAAGTGCCACGTCCTGCTGGAAAAGGAAATCAGCATCTTCATAAAGATCATCAGGAGACAAGCATGAAGTGCTATAAAATCTCCTGGTAGACGGTGCATTGACTCTCGACTTGAGAAAACACGACACCAGGAGATGACCTGTAGAGGCCATGTCACACGATGCAAACCACTCATCAGCAGTAAGAAGCAGAAAGCCAGATTGCAAAGTATAGACATGAGCCACAAAAGTTCTGGAACCAAGATTAACCTTTACCAAAGTGACAATGACAGAAAGTGTGGAGAAATAAAGGATCTGCATGGTGGAGGTAGTGGATCGCTAATCTTTATCGATGAGGGAACTCGTGATGGTGGCAGCAGAACGAATTCAAGAGTTTACAGGAACATTTTGTCTGACAGTTTAGAGAGGAATGCATCCGAATCAATCAGGAGGAACTTCATCATGCAGCAACACAATGATCCAAAACAGCTACCACGCTCATCTACAAGCCACCGATAGGATGACGTGAAACTAGCAGGACGCTACAAATATGCTAGCGGTGATGGCAAAACAGAAATGAAACATGCCGATAGGACATCAGAAATACGCTTAGTAGTTCAAGATCGCAAACAAAGAACATTTTTGCTTGAACGAGCCCATCTTCTGGGCCAGCTCATGTCCGGATAGCGCTCACTGATGATGTAAGCAGAAGACAGTCTATCATCGATGTATAGCACATGGGAGCACTTGACATGGGAGCACATGTTATTCCACAGTTTATTATAGAATTCCAGCAACATTTCAGTGTTATTTCACAAATTACGACAAGAACTAAATTGCTGAAGTGAGATCGTCTAAAACCGACTGTAGCTAGCAAGACCTGGCAGACCACTGTTTATTAAACCTCACGCAGCATGATCTTTAAAGGAAGCCAAGGCAAGAATAAAAACATCTCAAAGCCATATTCTCGGATTTTTCATTAAAGGCTGGAAAGCCCAGGTTTGGCCCCAATGAGATTTCTCATTTCCTGCAAAGATCACGTTTCATTCAAAAGAAAGTTTTTTGGGGGTTTTTCCCAAGACCACCTCATATCGATTGTTCCACTGTCTTATCATACCGTTTCTTTTTACGTGAACCATTCTAGTATTAGCAGGGCTTCATCGGAAATGAAGGGGACGTCGGGGAGTCCTTTCAGCAGGTACAGACTGTTCCACAGTCAGTACGCGTTCTACCGTTAAACCGTCGAGCATTTCAGCACACTGCATATGGACCAGTCCGGTGTCTCCGTGTGTCATTTGAGCATTTGATGGACTGCTTTATCTTTTCATCTAAACCCTGAAAGGGTTTTATTTCGGAAAGTTGTTTCAAAACAGAATATTGTTCCACACTTTCTTTGTTTCATTTGAACTACTCCAATAACCTGCCAATAATTTTGTGAACTTTACACAGCCTGAATGTCTCAGCTGGACTACAGGACATGCTCCAGGAGAGAGGGAAAGATAGCAAGAGAGAAACATAAGAACTCAATAAAGACTTAATGTAAGCAATGCATCACACAGTAACGCTGGGAAATTCCTCAAATGTATGAGGAGTGTGGATTATAAACATAGATTAACAAAGCATTAACCTTTGTCTTACACACACACACACACACTTTGCTACAATACAACTTGTCATGTTACACACAGAGTATAAAACTCCTCTATCCTGAAAACGTCAGAAAACTTCCAAGTTACAGCTTCACCTCTGACACCGGAGACACCTTTCTTACGTTAAACATACACACATTCATTGTTTTTTTAAAATTAGATTTTCATTTGAATCCACGTGTGTGTGTGCGCCTCGTCTGCGGTGCAAATCCTTGTGCGTGAGCTGTTACTATACACACACGAGAACCCATTCGAACGAGCGCATTAATACAAACCTGTGATCTGCAGCTGCACTACTGTCAGAGACAACTCATCAACACCTTCTGACCAATCAGAATCCAGAGTTGGGTAAATAAGCGATTTACTAAATGTTTCATTTGATACATAGAAAATTAAACAACCTTTAATAACTCGTATTTTGCAGCTTCTCTCTCAACGGTTTTCTCCCCACCTTCCTGTGTGTGAGACTGCTTCAAGTGTGTGTGTGCGCGTGTGTGAGACTGCTTCAAGTGTGTGTGTGTGTGTGTGTGTGTGTGTGTGAGAGAGAGAGAGACTGCTTCAAGTCTGTGAGTGTGAGAGAGACTGCTTCAGGTGTGTGTGTGTGTGTGT
>JAOUWY010000075.1:15762744-15775842 GCA_025728095.1 Prietella phreatophila
ACTGACAAAGAAATGATCAGTCTATAATTTTAATGGTAGATTTATTTGAACAGTGAGACACAGAATAACAACAAAAACAAATCCAGAAAAACACGTCAAAATGTTTTAAATTGATTTTATAAATTGTATTATCTGCACCTAAACACCTAAAGATTGCTGAAAGAGCTGTTTCAACCGTGGTTCAAATACACGTTGGCAAGAGGTCTGAAATTGTGTGGGATCCAAAACACTCTGTCCCTGGAAAAAAATTCAAGGAATCGCTGAAGCCATTGTGTGTGAATGGCAAGACGAGCATCACATCAAAACCTTGCTGAACAAGGTCAAAGAGAAAACCAAATACACTTTCAATGATCAGGTGTACGAAGACTTTGTGGACTTCTGGACCTTTCACTCATCTGTGGAACCTGCTGACCCATCGCATACATAGGAAACTTCAAAACAAGCCATGCCTATTCTGACTGCGAGAAAAGCCTGAAGCCAAACAAACAAAATGTTGTTAACATTCGTAATATAATGTGTCCTTAACACCTGTGTGTATCAAGTTTTATCTTAAATGTGTTGCTCAAACGTTTGAATGTAAAACTAATCATGTGTGTGTGTGATATAAATTGTTTAGAATGGAAAATGTTAACTTGATTGAATTTGTAATACCATGCTCACGTGTTTAATCTACACTTGCATTTGATCATTGATCAATCAATTGATAAAGATTGATTGAATATTGATGTAGAATATATATTATACGCTATCAGAACCTGGTTCCTAAGGTGGCCTTGAGAGTTTGCAAAAAGCTATTGTTGAGAAAATAGGTAACAGAGCTAATGATACTGAAATAAAAAACTGGTTAGCAGAGCAGGATGCGTACAGTCTACATAAACCAGTATCTACAAAGTTTAAAAGAAACATCGTTTTTGTAAAGAACATCGATGAACAATGGCAAGCTGATTTAGTCGATGTAAGTAACCTGTCAGAGAGTAATGACAACACAAAATTTATAATCACGTGCATAGATATTTTATCCAAATATACCTGGGTATGTGTGTTACGAAACAAGACCGGACTCGAGGTAACTAAAGCCTTTGATTCTATTCTAAAGGAAGGTAGAGTCCCCAAAAAACTACAAACTGACCAAGGGAAGGAGTTTTTTAACAAAAATTTTCAAACATTTATGAAAAAACATGACATCGTTCACTTTGCTACGGGGTACCTGGCAAAAAAGTTCAACAGAACACTAAAGACCAGGATGTTTAGATCTATTACTGCTTTTAACACGAGAAAATACACAGAGGTAGTCCAGGATCTGATCAGAGAAGAGTTTATCGACAAAGCCTGATCTTTCAGCTGCTTTCCTGATGCTAAAATTAAAGAATGGAATTCACGGACCATGTTACCGGACTGAAAAACAGGCAGAAATGGTTTTGTCTACCTAGAGCGCGATAAACTCAGCATCGTAATGTTTAAAATTAAAAGGTTTTATATTGTATGACCCGCTGAAGGAATCATTGTCTACCATCCCAAAGATAATGGTTTTAGGTAAAGGGCCGAGGAAAAGGTTATCTTGTGAACAAATGTTGCTCCCTGCAGCTAGACTGTGAGATGGTTACTTTCTTCACAAAAAGAGATGTGTTGAATATTTTTAGAATTAAATTTGCATTTCCTTCCTTCATCAAGCAGAATTCAGCTTTGCTGCGAACCATTTTAATCCTCAAATCGATACTGTTCAGTAAAAGGTTATTCTGAAAAAATATATCCGAGTAAATGTGTCCAATCAGATCAAAGGTGTTGCTTTCGCTGGGACAGACACGCCTTTAAGATTTATTAGTTGGAATGGCAGAGGTATGGGTAATCCTGTCAAGAGATCTAAGGTTTTTTACATATTTGAAATGGCTTCCACTCGAACTTTAATTTGAAAGCAAGCGGGGTAAATGTATATGCTCCAAACTTTGTAATTGACCCAAACTTGGATCGGTCTAATCCCCGTACTCTGAATCAATTTGTAATGATGGAGTTACTGACACTTCCCACTTAAATTTTTGTGCCTGTTCAGCTATTGAGTAGCCATGATGAGCTGGGGGAGGGCGGGGACTTTTAATTTTTTTTTCTTTATTTTTTATTTTTTCCTTCTCAATGAAATATTTGGGAAAGGGAAGGGAGGAGAGAAAAGGTAAACGAATCACATGAATATGAATCACATGTAAATGAATCACATGTAAATGAATAAATAAATTAAAAAAAAAAAAAAAAAAGGTGTTGCTTAGGCATATGGATGCCACAGACCCTGACGGCCAAAACGAAGTTCTCAAAAAAGGGCCAGTTTCAGTGCTGAAAGCAACATCTTTTTTTTTTTTTTAGTTTTAATTTAGTGTCTTTGCAGAATAGCCCAGTGCAAATTTGTGTTTCCAGGGTATCTTTTCCATAGTTGAGAAGACTTTCAAAGGTAGCACGGTATGGATATGTACTGCTAGACTAATAAATGACTATCCCCGAGCATGACATCCACTTGTGAAAAAAGTGAGGCTACGGGATAGTTAACGACCCCAACCTTTGCATCGTTAGCTATATTGGAACCGTCTGGGTTCACGATGTTACAGGCCAGATGTAAAAAAGTGTTGTTGAAATCGAGGTAATCCTCCCCATTTCCAGCCACATAGAACTCCAGGGGCCCGTTGTCCATAAGAGAGGAAAGTGGAGGTATTTCAATATAAGTCTACTTTTGTTTTCAGGTGGGGAAACAAGGTGAGCGGTATCTTTAGATCTTTTTACGTCAGATATTTTGCGTCGAACACCTCCATTAGGTATTGCTGAAAAGGGTATATTTAGGTTGGCTATTATCTGTAAGAACTCTTTCCAGCCTATAGGTCTCCGTGCATTGGATACTTGATGAGGAGCCGTGAGATTTTTAAGTAAATCCACCATGTCAGATCCATTGATAGTGTTTCCTTTAAAAATAAATTCACCATTATTGTTCCACGATGTACTGGCTTTTACAAATTTTTCTATAACGTAAGAAGCGTTTCTTTTGTTTCTCACAGAAATGTTAGTGAGCACATCTTGTATGATCTCATCTTTGGGTGATTTGGTCACCGCTGCTTCCGTTTTGCTTTCCAGTATTTTAGATAAGGATAGGGTCAGTTGAGTGGTTTCCTGCTCTCCTAGTTTAACCAAGTTTAAAAAATTTTGCAGTGCCGATGCGTAGAGTTTCACCTCATCATAATCGTTCAGATCAGTCCTTGACAAAATACCTTGTTTTGCATCATCCAAATTGTCTTTCTTTAGCTTTCCTTCTCTGTGGTGCTGTTTGCAAGTTTATCGAGCTGATGTTGAGGGACTAAATGCATTTCCTTTGCGGTCTCCATTGATGCGGGATGCAATTAAGCTGCTTATAAAAGGAATGGGTACACTGAGCAAATGTAGAAGAAATCCTCTGGATTGATTAATAACTTTCCTTTTTCTTTCTATGGACGCTCTTTTATCCGCAAATAGTATGATCCATTTTTTTTGGTTTTTTAAAAACCCAGTACTGTTTTGTCATCAGCTTTATGTTTCCCCTGAGCACGTTTAAAGCTAGTTCACATATGCTCAGGATGAGATCTGTGGGCACATCACGTAATATATCTTTTCTCCTTCGGGGTGGAGACCGTTGTAATGAATTCAGCAATTGGAGGGTTTTTTAAATCAATCAAACATTTGTTGCTGATACTTTAAGGTTTCTTTTCTTCTTTGGGAACATGCACGACCAGATTCTCTCCCGGAAACACCTCTGACTGGAGACAAAGTGCAATTTGTGCTTTCAGGTCAACAAATAAATACCCGTAAGGTCTAGAGACGGCATCGAGAAAGCATTCAGGTTGATTGTTCTGCTGGTCTTGCCTTTAAAAAACAAGTTTTGAATGAGGTAGATGACGCTCACATTTCTGTGGTTGGTGTATTTTGTAGATGCCTTTTCTACTTCGTTGTATTTACTGGTGGATTCCATCAAGTCATCGATTACCAACAAGTTTATTTTATTGGGAGGAAATAGTTAATCGTCACACAAAGAATCAGGGATTCCTTGAAGATACTTTATATTTATTCTGGTCATCAATTCATCGTACAGAGGTTGCCAACACATGTAACACCAGACAATGTTTTCGGGAACTAGCAACATTGCCTCTGTACAGTTTTCCAACATCATTTTGATAAGATTTTCCACTATTACTCAGTCCACATACGATACATGAAAAGGGAAGTTGCATCCTAGCGTTAAAAGCAGTCATATTCATATTTTCCATTACAAAACACAACATATATACACATATATACAAGAATAGTTTTAATATCCGTAAGGAAGAGTTGTAAAATCAGATAATAAAACACGCTTATCGTACACAACCCTGAAACCGTTTAACTGTGAATTGTTTCTCAAATGAAACCCCTCTAATCTCCCACAATTTGGTTGTGCATGGTTGCAAGTTGACTGGTTTGATCCGGATTTTTTACTCGCTCGTCCAACAGTTCTGTCACTGATTTCAAATTGACAATTTCGGAATTGATACAATTTAATGTAATGCTTTTAACTTTCATGGCTGTTTTTCCTTTTACGGCTTTGTAACTGTAGGTTTTAGGACCTGCACTTACGAATTCTACGATTTGATCTTCATCATCTAGTTCGCTGGTAAGACCACCCAAATAATTGCTTAAGGGCAGCATCCAGTCACCTTCCTTACTTTAAAAATGAAGCTGTTGATGTCTGTGTACAAACAACGCTGATCCAATCAATCCATCAAATTGTACAGCTCTAGTCTAGCATATGCGGTAGTGAAAATGCTGATGAATACATTAGCATTCAGCGGTTTAATCAGTCTCTCTTCTGTGTAACGCCACTGCACCATCGCCACCTTCTCATTCAAAAAAGAGAACTAACTCACATTATAAATATAGGTGAACATGAACTGTAAAAACTCGGCAGGATCGTGAATTAAGGTTGTGTTTGATCAGTCAGGTCTTTGGCACAGCTTACCCGACTACGAATTTAGTGTGAGTTTAGCGACTGATCTTTTGGCAGGATTAACGGTGATAAATTTCAGATCCAACGTGATCCCTTCATTCTCCTTATATTTGCAAATGTACTCCTGTTTAGAGGATTCATCAAGAACCCCGGACGGATAACCTGAGCTTTCCTGTTTGGTCTTGAGGAACATTTTAATATATCTCGTCAAAAGCTTATCAGACCTTTTAGGGAAATGCCACAGCTTTCTCAATTTCGATAGATGCCCATGTTCCAGTAAGAGCTCTCTCCTGATCTGTATGATCGCATTTTTTTTAGCTGATGCTCAGCCCATGTGTTATATAGATGAAAGGGGAGTTTGCTTTTTACACAAAATGGTAGAACAGGTACCCACAGACCCCTAGGTGGTAATGCTTGTGCTCTGATGATACCAAAGTAATATTTCAGAGGTTGAAAGTTACGATAAATGAGAATGGGGTGATCGATCTGGTACATCTTTGTCTTATTTATGAATAGGTAAAGAGAGCTGAAATCGAAATAATAGATTCTGAGCTACATGATGCAAATGTAACGTGTTTTTTTCACCGCAAAAACGAGCAACTTATCATGCTCAGGAAAGTCAAAGTCTTTTAGAAAGTTTAGCACGCGTTTGTCGTTTTTCTTCATTTCATTCCACTCGTGTTCCCACATCACAGTGACTTGCAAATTGAGAGTGCTTGCAAATTCTTAATTCTCTCCAACGATTTTTGACAGACATCTCTGAAGGTAGCAATGGATGAGCTAAGAGGATGCAGGGTGATTGAGGGAAAATACTTTCCACAGCTGTGATAAAGCATCCAAGAAACTCAAAAAGCTTACGGTTTTCCCCATCCTCACAATAACTATCTATGTAATAGGTGCCAAACCTGACTTCACCTTCGTTCACTGCGTGGTGAATGGGTAGGTTTTGCATTTTAGAAACGTATTCGAGCCTTTGTATGGAAGGTGTTGAGAAAGATTTCTGAGCGGTGATGTAATTATCAAGTGGTGGAATTGCTAAAGTGTCTTTACGCAGGAACTTGGTTCTAAAGATTTTCATGCACACAGGTGCGATCGTTATGCATTTAAAAGGAGCAACCTTTGAACTTTCCAGAATTTCTTCTCTGAAAACTATACAGCCCTTTCTCAAAATTTCTACATTGTTCACACAGTATTCATACATCTCTTTCTTGAAATCAAAGACTTTGGCAGAAACCTTTCTGTACCACTTAAATAATTCTTCTCTATCCTTAGGCTTCATGACATCTACACCATGAAACTTAGGGTCAGGATACGGTCCTATGTAATCCTTATGTGCTATGGTGTTCCAGAAATGAGGAAAATATCCTTTCTTGCTTTCAGAAAACCCCATGGCTTTTGGGATGCTGATCAACTTCATAGGTAAAAATGATAGACTATCAATGTAGGAATGGCAAAACACGGTATCAATGAAGCACAAAATTTTACCGCCTTGCGCTATGATTTCGGTTGTGATTCCTTCTTTCACTAAATGGTTTAACAAAAGGTATGAATTGAATCCTCTAGCGTTATGCGCGATAAACATATAACCATTGTATGTAAACGCAGTCCTACAGATATAATCGCATTTATATTTCCATAAAACGTCAAACCCTGAGTGGCAGAAATGACAAACATGACTCCTTCCTAAAAGTCCAGTGAAACCTTTAACCCCATAATAGTGGTTGTCATGCAGAAACAAGTAAATCGTTTTATCATGGGGAGTATAGCTAGTTTGAAAGAAAGAGTATCAGGCTTTGCTAGCTGAACAGTATATGATTACGATTTTACAATTCAAATGTTTCTCAAATCTCGATACATCAGTGAAGCTGACTGTGATGTTTACGGATAATCCCATATCATGTTGTAATTGTCTAGCGATTTGTTTGGTTTCAAAATCTTTTTATTTCATCATTCAAAAGTTGGGTAACACATGTTGTCTCTGTTTTGAAATATGTATAGATGCTTAATTTTCTTCTGTACAGTTTCTGAATTGAATAAATGGCCTATTTTCCTTCCAATTCCACCACCCGAGGTGGTCGGACGATTTGGACGACTATTTCAAGGGTTTTATCTGTAAAAATTTCACATTTACTCTGAATTGCATTTTCGAGCATGGTCAGTAAAGAATGTAAATCAATGAAACGGTTGTCTAATTGAATGCATGATGAAACATTGATCGTATCACGGTTCGTTTCAATGGTGATGACATCCTCAGCAGAAATTTAATTGTTAGCGATTTCAATCACACTCTTTTAAAATCTCTAAAACATAATTATAAAAATCTGCAAAGCTGTCGACATTATCGATCGAAGAAAAATTAACTTTTCTCCTAATCTTAGTGTTGTTGAATCTTCACGATTAATTATTCTAATATTAGGATCTAACCCATCCCCATCTTGCTCAACTGGGATATTAGGCAATTGCATATTTTCTATTTGAGAATTTTGGATATCGGGCGAGTGCATGTTTTCCATTTGAGAATCTTGGATATCGGGCAATTGCATGTTTTCCATTTGAGAATTTTGGATATCAGGCAAGTGCATGTTTTCCATTTGAGAGTCTTGGATATCGGGCGATTGCATGTTTTCCATTTGAGAATTTTGGATATCAGGATATCAGGATATTTGGATATCAGGATATCAGGCATGTTTTCCATTTGAGAATCTAGGATATCGGGTGAGTGCATGTTTTCCATCGGACGGTTGTACTCATTATCATTTTCTGATTTTTGTGGAATATTGAAGGGGTTTTCGATTAAGTTAACCAGACTGTCATTTATCCTCAAAAGACTTTGATTAAGTTCATATATCATATATATCATATACATCATAGAAGATAACGGTCTAGGTTCCTGAGCGTTTTCTGGAGTTGAGACGATATTGTGATCGGGAGATAATGCCATATTTTCATTGAGTTGATTCACTGCATCTATTAAACAAGGATTTATCTGCATAGATTATCTTTGTTCGATTAGGTTATTTTAGATTAGATTAGATTAGTAACTCTAACAGACATTGATTTAATTTGAAATATGTCATGTGACGTTACCAGCGTACTTGACACATTTAGACTGGAATTACACCATTTTGAGTATTTTGGTCTGACGATCTTAAATGTTCATTCAGCTGATTGACTGCATTGATTAGATCAGGGTTTAATTGTACTGAATTACCATGTTCATTTAGGTTATTTTGTAATTCTAGCAGACATTGATTTAATTCAGAAAATATATTGTATGGTGTTTGATATATCGTAATTTGGACTCTGATTAGGTCTGTCACTAACAACCTGGTGTGACGGAATTAAACTTTCATTCAGCCGGTTGATCACTTCAGTTAAACATGTGTTCAGGGGTGTGTACGGTTCATGGTATAAAGGACCATTTGAAGAACTCTGGTTTCATCATAACTGCAATCTTGGGGTAATGGAGAATTTTGGTTCTTATTTTTCAATCCTCTCTATTCAAACTGCATTTTTGTTGTTTCTGCGCAATATCCATCATACAATTTTCTAATCAGCTTCACATTTTCAAAAATCTGTATCTTGACCAGATTCAAGTGTATTATCAATCTGTCCAAAGTTTTCTAATAAAGCAGTCTTTGCTTCGAAGAATTCATGCCACGCTGTGCAGATTCAATAAGAGGTGGAGCTGAAAGTCGGCTTCCAAGTTGATTTCCTCTTGGTCTTCTATTGCATCACTCATATCTATAAGTCACAGAACATGTGAAAGAGTTTTTATTTCATTTTTCTGGTTTGTTTTTTTATTTTTGTGCTGGGTAAATAGAAGGTAAAATATACAAAATCTCAACTGAAATATCTCTGTCGTAAGCACTGATAGTGCCCCACAGCTCTGATAGCTGCCACTACGGTGGAAAGCCCCCTGTCTTCAGTCCCGGTCACCATGCCACTTGTTTATCATGACCTCCGCACGGTATTCAGCAAGGAGCATGCTAGCCGTCTACCTCCCCATCGGGCTCTCCCAGGCTGACCAGCGCACCATGGATGCCAATTTACAGGAGGCACTGCAGAAGGGGTACATTCGGCCGTCCACATCACCTGCTTCGGCTGGATTCTTCTTCGCGGAGAAGAAAGGGTGGGCGCCTGCGACCATGTATTGACTATAGGGGGCTCAACCAGGTGACTGTCAAGTACCGTTACCCCCTGCCACTAGTGCCCGCAGCCCTTGAACAACTGAGATCTGCGTCCTTCTTCACGAAGCTGGACTTACGCAGCGCGTACAACCTAATCCTCATCAGGGAGGGCGATGAGTGGAAGATGGCCTTCAGGCACCACTATTTTGTCATGCCGTATGGGCTTGCTAACGTTCCCTCAGTGTTCCAAAACCTGATTAACGACATCCTGAGGGATCTACTGGGGCACTGCGTCGTCGCATATATCGACGACATATTGATCTATTCAACATCCCTGAAGGAGCACATTAAGCAGGTCCGCCAGGTGCTGGCACATTTGATGGAACAACAGCTGTATGTAAAGGCCAAAAAATGCGAATTTCATCAATGCACAATCAAGTTTCTGGGGTATGTCGTCAGTTCGGAGGGAGTTGCCATGGACCAAAGTAAGGTGAAGGCAGTAGTGGAGTGGCCCACGCCCCAAACAGTAAAGGAGCTACAACAATCCCTGGGCTTTGCAAACTTCTACCGGTGATTCATCCATGACTTTAACAAGTTTGCGCAACCCCTGACATCCCTCCTGAAGGGGAATCCTCGGCACCTCGTCTGGTCCGCTCAGTCCCAGGAGGCCATGGACGGCTGAAACGGAGGTTGACCAACGCCCCCATTCTCCTTCACCCCTCCAAACCATTCGTCGTGGAGGTCGACGCATCTGAGATGGGAGTGGGGGCCGTCCTGTCTCAGAGGTTCGAGGACAGACCCAAGTTGCACCCTGTGGCCTTCTTCTCGAGAAGACTGTCTCCAGCAGAACGTATGGCTATCTATGACGAACCTCAAAACACTTCTCTCAGGCAGCAAATTGGCACCCAAGTATGCCAACCCTTTCTGGATCCTGAAACGGATAAACAAGGTGATGTACCGCCTAGAAATCCCCAAACACAGCCGCATTGCCCCCCCATGTCTCCCTCCTCAAGCCAGTAATGTCATGACGGTTCCGGAGAATACCCCGCCTGGCCCGTTGGAGATCGAAAGTCGCCCAGTATACTGTGTGCAGGAGATCTTGGATTCCAGATGCAGCATAGGGGGACTGGAGTATCTGGTAGATTGGGAGGGTTATGGCAGAGGATCAATGCTGAATCCCATCCAGAGACATTCTGGATGCAAGCATGCACAACAATTTCCATGAGGCTCATCCAGACAGACCAGCACCCCGGAGGAGAGGAAGGCCTCAGAAAGAGTCGGCTCCCGGAGTGAGAACTTTGGGGGAGGGTTCTGTTATGCCATGGCGAACTCGCGGTCGCCGTGCCGGCGCGGACTACACATCCCATCCACACCCGCGCTCAAGTTCACCGGAATACTGAGTGCGAACAAATGTGTGCCGCTCAAGGGTATTTAAGACCAATGAACAACAACGCTAAAGCTTGCTCTACATTTGCTGTTACCACGCTCACAAAAACACTGCATCGTTTGGACTTCTGCCTCGCTCACGACTACAAATCTGGATTTACGTTTTGGATTATTGTTTGCCTCGGACTTTGTACACCACGCTTCACGTCTCGCTCTTCTGGCTGCTTATCCTAGGCCCGCGCTTGCTTCCTTCCAGGTACGTGACAATTACTATCTCACTCTACCTTTTGCCATAACCTTAACGAATCATGTTTTATTATATGTAGAGAGATAGATATATAAATAGCAAGAAAGAGAGACACGGAGAGAATACGAGTGTATTCATGGATACACTGGAAATAATTCTGTAAACAATCTCAGTCTCACTGAGTTTCCTGAATGAACATTTCTTTTTTAGCTATGCTGCCTCTGAATGCAGTGCTTATCCTTGTCTGTGATCATTAAAGGAAATATTTTCTCTGAGTTGACAGATGTTAATGTCTATGTGTATGTAGTCTTGTGATTGATAGCTGAGCTGAATACCTTGTGCCACTCACATGGTCACTGGTGTGTGTGTGTGTGAGCGAGAACACAAATAAACCACCAAAGGGAGAGACAGATTGTAACAGCAATGCAGCTCCACGACTCTCAAGTCATTAGTTGTTGGGTAGAGCATATGCATTTCTTACTTGCACAGTGCATATCTCTGGAGGGTTTCAAAGGGAAGAAGAGGTCATCTTCACAGAGCAGGTATTGATCTACCTGTGTCTCGATTTGAGCTGCCTATGTGAGCCTGGAACAAAGTGCCCTCCACTGGGAGATGTATATGTGTCGGCATCGCAGTTCTAAAGACTGCACCACTGGCCAATGCAAGAAGGATAACATCTCACTAGAGACTATGGCACCCTGAGGAAATCTCACTTAGACAATTTACTTGGTTGACCTGAAAAGGCCAAAACAAATAAATAACTAATATCCGTATGTCCCCACAGTCAGAAGCCTTTTAAATGAATGAAAGAAAACTAATATACAGTAGATGTGAATCAAACGTATACAAAATAGCTTAAAGTATCTAAAGCATAGAGAAATATCATATAAAATAATTGAAACTCTTTTTCGCTATGACTTGCAACAATAGTGTAAGTCAACCAAGTAATCGCCAGCAATATTACAACCTATTACTAGCAAGGTATTAGCATGGGGGACATGCATGGGGGACAAAACAGCAATAAACTACTCAATACTTTTGTGCAATGTACACCACCATCCAATTTCACTCACAGAAGCAGAACAGAATCCATACTATGACCACAGCCAAATGTATAAAATGCCACGGCAATATTATTGAAGACCCTGTGCATTGCACAATGGATCCCTCCACATTAGTAAGGATACTATAGGTAGAGCACCTAAAAAACCAGGAATAGAAACACAGCAGGAACAACAACAGAACAAAATAACAATTGATGCCCTTTTTTCTTGGAAGACTAACAAAATATTGTTTGACCTGATTTGAAAGGAAAAGGAGGAGAATATGAGCATGGACACATCTAATACATTAGTAACATGATGATCAGCCAACCAAAAATAAAAAGGACAGAAACCCACCCAGTACAGCCCAACAGGCTGACAAAGAAGGATGAGCAAAGCAGCAGATCCTGTGCCATGAATGCCAGCAACAGTGGTTGCAGCCAGTAGGAAGCAGGAGCAATGAATGCAATTACAGTCAAAGCAGAAAAGCACCCACTGCCAAAATGGTTAAGAAGCCACAGCCAAAACAGCAAAACATTTGTGCCTGAAGCAAGAATGCAATCATGGCTGAAACAGTACCTCTATAAACAAAACGTCATTACAAACTAATCATTACAATTATAATAAAAAAAATCATAACTTATACAAGGCATCACACAACAATTAGTGAGACTGCTAGTCCCAAATGCCACCTCGCTTGTAAGACTCCTAGCCAAGGATTTTCCACTTAAATGGATAGCCACGGAAACACTACTAAGACTGTAAATCCTAGATAGAATTTTTTTATAAACCAATACATGGAAAAATGTCATGTGCAAGCCACCTATTCCATCAAATTTAGCTATGCATATGCGACTATAAGCATTATTACCTGTAGTTCTACCCTACTGTTTTAGCACAACTTTAAATTCATACTCCTATCTAATACAGATTTATAAATTGTGTGTTAAAGGGATACTTTACACAAAAGTGGAAATATTTATTTAATACTGAATTAAAGATAGTTTAGTCATGACTTGGTATGTTGGTGTCCTTTGGTGATATTTCATTAGTGTTGTTCCATTATTCCTTCCATTATTTTAATGTTATGGCTGATATATATATATGGCTGATTGGCGTGTCTAATGTGTCCACAATGTATGAATGGGTGTGTGAGTGTGTATGATGTAATTGCGCTCTGCGATGGACTGGCACCCTGTCCAGGGTGTACCACGCCTTGTGCCCAATGATTCCTTCCATTATTTTAATGTTATGGCTGATATATATATATGGCTGATTGGCGTGTCTAATGTGTCCACAATGTAT
>JAOUWY010000075.1:15813255-15826603 GCA_025728095.1 Prietella phreatophila
ATATAAAAAACCTGTGTGTTGTTTGCAATTGTTTGCAAAGGGTAAACTATAAAGACAATTTCTCACAGCCTTCTTTGCTCATATTTACCAAGGGTGGAAAATTCTGACCATAAATGTGTGACCTTTGAAAACCCTTCACACTCGTTGTGTGAAGAAATTAGCTAGGCAGGTTTTAGACAGCTTTAGGCAGACTGAACATGGAACTTCTGTGAAACAAGTAAATTCCTGGTATCACTCACATTATATCAGCTACAAAATCCCTCACAGGCTCACTTTTTTCTCTCTCTTGTATATAACAAGACATAAAAATGCAACTTGTTGTGTTACCAATAAACCATAAAGCCCTCTGTTCTGTATATGCTCCCAAGTGCTGTCACTGAAAACTTAAACAAAACATGTTTAAGAAATGTCTCTTTACAGAAACTTCAACAACTACACATTTCTTTACACTGTTTATTTGGAGCACCAGCCATAAAAGTCTCTGTATATGGTTTTCCTGCAAAAATAAAGTACATTAACTAATATATACCTATGATTTCTCTTGTAGCTGGAATCACTGTCCAGCACCTTCTGACCACTCATATTAACTCTGGAGTAAGTACACAAGTAATATCCATGCTCGTTCCACCACCCGTTCAATTTCACAGTTATTATTCCTAAATAGAATAAAATGTGCAACAGGAAGAGTATTTTCACACATAAACATTCCCACCTTCCATTTAACAGATTATTTCAAGGATTACAGAGTCTGACAGAAGTCGGATTATTACTGGATCACTATGTGCATTGCCCTGATTGTAAAATATTGTTTTGACATAAAGTAGGTGTGTAAATCTCAAATATAAATGGAGTTAAATATTAAAACATCTGAAGGGATATGACAAAACAATATCAATTCTTAGGGAATAAGAAAAGAGCATGGTACTTTTACATCTAAGATGATTTTTGTTATCTGCTTTAAACCGGGTTACACAGGCTCTGCATCCCCACTACATCCTCATGACTATCCTCATATTGGTGTTGCTTTATGAAGGGTTATGTATAATATAATGGTCAGCTAGTGCGTAATTACATGCACTGAGTGATGTGTAATCATTCGTCATTTCTTTAATCATCCCGACACCTCTGCTTGTTTGTCAGTCTTTTAAACACCAATGGCTGTAATGTATAAATACTGTGCCACTCCAGTAAAATGCAGGGAACCATGACATGTGCCATGCAGATGTAGGTGACCTTTCTAATGCATAGTCTGCAGCACAACATGATGGAGTAATTAGAGGAACAAATATTTCTTCTCTGAAACCTTCCCTTTACAGTATAAATCACATCCAAACCACATCCAACCAGAATGACATTTAATATAAATGTAATGTAAGTGTGTGTACATTGCAATATTCTATAAATAGAAGTTGCTTTATTTAAAAAATGTATTTATCATGTAAATCCAATGAGCTTACAATACAACATACTGCTCACTCTGGAAAGGCGTATCAGACTGTACATATTGCTTCTGGAAATGGAATTCCTATGATAAACTCTAATAGATGCATCTCCAAAATTATCGGCACACCACAAAATGACTCAAATGCAAAGTGATTAGACATATTTTTCCAACATACAGTATTTTCCAACATTATTTTTTGCTAAACACTGATTTGAAAATTATTGGCACCCCAACAATTAATATTTGGATTTAAGCCGTTAGTGGAGTGAATAACAACACAGTTTATTTGTGGAATGTATGAAATGAATATACTGTAGAAAGATTTTATAATACTTCTTCACACAGAACCTTCTTAATCTTTGTATTGGACATGTGGCTGTCGTCTTCAATTTAGACCGCAAGTTCCCGATATGGTTCAAATTTGGATACAGAAATGACCTTCATAGAACATTGATTTTGTCTATAGAGAGATAGAGAATATTTGATTGATCCCCAAGGGAAATTTTGGTGACACAACAGCTACAAGACAAGAGAAACAGGGAGGACCAAGACTTAACAGTTCACAAGACTTTGTATAGATGGATGCATGGATCGTCTCCAGTGTCTCCATAGCTCCCCAACCTTGTTCTTGACTCATTGTAGAGTCGGATAGGAGTCGGCAAGAAAGATATCTTGTACCTTTTTACACCTACGCTGCTGTGATCCACTGGAGAAGAAGCTCCACTGTTTGGCTAGTGTGTCATGGAGGGGGTGTTTGCTATTGTCCATGATCCTCTCAATGTTTTCCACCATCCACCTTTCCACCACCACCACCTCCAGGATGCTCAATTTACAGCCTAGGTTGGAGTCAGCTTTCCTGATTAGCTTATTCAGTTTATTTGTATCTCCAGCTCAGATGCTGCTCCCTAAAATGATTTCAGCAAAGAATATTGGACTTCCAACCACAGACTGGTAGAAGGTCTCCAGCAATTTGGTACATACATTGAAGCATCCGAGTTTCTTCAAGAAGTAAAGTTTGTTCATACCCTTCTTGTAGACCTGCCTTGCTGTTGGTCATCTGGCCCAGTCTGTTGTTGAGATGAACATCAAGATATTTATTATCACTGACCACCATGACTTCCTCTCCCTGGATGTAGACGGGCTGGGTTACCATCTTCTTCCTACTATAGTTCACCACCAACTCTTTAGTCTTGAACACATTGAGTAGCAGTTTGTTGCACCACTCCACAAATCTGTATACCACCATCCTCTACTCTGCCTCATCAGAGAACGTTTGTAATTGGCATTAGTGTTTTATTAGTAGCTCGAGGTGTAAATTGTGAACAGGAACAGAGACAGAACAGTCCCGTGCACTGCTCCTGTGCTATTCATCATCCATTTAGACATGCTGCTACCCACCCAGTCTAACAAACTGGTGCCTGTCATACAGGTAGTCCATAATCCAGGATATGGTGGCCCTGTCCATCCGCACCTGGGTTGATTTGAATGCTTGTTTGGGCTCAATATCTTGACGAATGATCCACCCTGACAGAAGCAACTTATATCCCAGTGCTTAGAAGAATTCCTGATGCCATCAATCTTGCTAAGATCCTCTGGAACAGTTGCAAACAGCCACAGAAAATCAATAATCCACCACCATACTTTACAGTTGTTATGGCTTATTTTCCTCTATACAGTTCCCAGTTGTCAACATAATGATTATGTACATTTTTTTTATTTTACAATGGTTGTTGAAGTTTAGTCTCAGCAAGGATGTCTGTTGTGCAACCAAAATGACTTGAGGTTGTTAAGGCAGTTTCTAATAGTTGATTGTGATCCATAAAAACCAGGAATTCTTACTGAAGCTGTTGTCTTTGGGTTCTTATCTTATCTTAAAGTAACTCAAATAACCTCTCTTTACAACCATGATGAACAAAAAAAGCATCTTAGAATGCAAATGTCAAACATTGAGGCACATGGCCTACAACAGCAGAAGACCACATCACACGAATGAGGAGGGGTACAGCTGTTCCTATTACAGTGGAGAGTGAGGGGGAAAATGCTACTATTTAAAAAATAATATCTTATGAATGATTCGTTTTAGAGGAATGATAGTTACTCCAAATGTGTGAACGGAAAATTTGAAGTACTGTAATTTAATGGGTTTTTTTGTCCACTCTCCTAAAGGGTGACAATAATTCTGGATTGGACTGTAAGAGGAAGTTTAAAACATAATGCCAGAAAAAAATATGTGCAAATCATACTGCCAAAATCACCCTTTTTCTTAATTAGACTGTTCACATATCTCTCCATCTCCATGTTGTAATGCATTCTGAAAGAGCCAGACAGGTGGGCAGGGTTGAGACAGAAAGTGAATGAGAGAGGAACCTGGGAACAAATCCATTGCATAGCCTTATAACTATCAGTGACGTGCGTGGAATGCCAATGAATCAGCCGTGCGATGTGTGTGTGTTGCATACTGATCACCCAACAAATACATTCAGTGCCCTGTGTTGTGATGCAGCCGATAAATGTAAATTATGGCCTAATTTAGGCTCGGGTTCATGCTGATGTCATTATGCACCGTCAATCTGACATCCTGCTGATATCATTAACAAAAGCATTCTCTTTGATGTTTTCCTCGGTGTACTGCTATGTTTTTTCCCTCTCTTTTTTGCTCTCTATCTTAATTTTTGTTTTCTCCTTATGTTTCATTAGAAAATCTAAAGCCAGGCCAGACATTTCAGTTCTGCACATCAGCAGGGATAAAAAATGCAAACGTGGAATCTGACTTGAAACAGACGCTCTAGTACAGAACAATAGCTCATATCACAATGCCATGCTTTCAGCGTTGTATCACTCATCATGGATCAGGTAGGTCTCTGTGGGAAATTAAGGAAATACACCCTTGTGGTGATAAAAAAGTAAGCCACCAGTTTGATTTTAAAATAAATGAAGTGCTTGATGTACATACAAAATATTGATGCAAGGTCTGTAAGGCTTAATCTGATCATATCCTAAATTGAGAAGTGCCTAAATTCTATATTGATAAAATCACTCTCATACTTTAACTGAGTTATGTCACGCCACGGCCGCTAGAGGCCGCTGTTGCTCCTCAGTCGAGAGGACTGGTTTGGAACGCACACTTCTGGGTTGGTGTGCGCGTCCACAAGAACTGATGACAGGTGTCTTGTGTTGTGCTTAATGAGGTTAGCTATTTAGACGCCAGGTTTTGAGAGCTCGGCGCGCGTTATTGGTTGTGTTTGTTCATTCCTAGAAGTGCTGCCAGTGGAAATGTTTATGGAGAGTGTTAATGCCAGTACGGATATGCTCTATGCTCCGTGTGCTTTAAGTTAGTCTGCTAATGTTAATAGCGCTAGTATTTATGCCAGTACGGATATGCTCTATGCTCCATGTGCTTTAAGTTTGTGTTTGCTTTGAATAAAGATTTCTTGATCTGCATCTGCATCCGCCTACGACTATGCACCGTCACAATTTGCAACTACAAGTGCTTCAGGTACATTATAACTAGAATTCTATTCTTGCTTATTATATTATTTTGGCAGTCTATATCTTCAATAAGAATTCACTACCCACATATCCAGCTTTACAGGAATGAAAAATAGATTTTAAAAAAAGAAAAAAAAGAATAGTAAGTACATTAATCACACCATGGAAATGTCTAACCTTTTGATACCACCTTTAGCAAAAAGCAGACTACTACTTCATTATATGGAGTTGGTAAGCATTATAATACATTGAAATGCACAGAAGGTCCCACAAATACTACATGACTTTAAAAAAAATCCAGCTCCAAAGGCAATTATGAATAGGATTAGGTGAGGCAACACACACATGACAACACTATATCAATACTACATAGCCAACCAACCTGTATTCACCTCTACATTACCTTAACACTGTAAAACATTTAACTACTTCAGTTTAGACAGACTGTACATCCAGAAACTATAACTAGTTATAACTTTAGCAATGTTACTCTGCTGACAAATCTCTTATTCTGACCAGCTACTAGCCACCTGAATACATATCAAGGTGCTGGTAGACCATGGATGCCAGCTGTTAAATATTGCAGAAACAGCTTCTGAATCAGTGCTACTTATGGTACATCATAGAAAAGCAATTTATTCCTTATTAGTTTAGTCTGAAAAATACCTTGTCAGCTGGCACAGATCTAAAAGCTTGACCAGCTCACACTGTGTTTTGGCAAGATTAATTATTTACCATAGAAATCCTGCTTTGCTTCGACAAAAATAAGTACCAGCAAACATTTTCCAACTACATACATTAACTGTGTTGGCTAGCTAACAATAGCTGTAATATATGTTTATGTAAAAGACAGCTAGCAAGTGAGCTAACATTAACCTCACCAAAACAAGCTATGTCCACTTTATAACATATTATCAAGCTATAGGTATTATTGCTTTAATTTGCTTATGCGAATAGCTACTGTTTTGCTGGCATGAATCATTGGCTTTAAGTTAACATTAGCCACATTTGCTAACCCAAATAACTTTAAACAATGGTCTGTTTGCAGTCATTGTCATATTGTTATGCTAGTACCCAAAGGGCACAAAACTACAGGACACAGCAGCCCCAGCATGTCACATGTCCTGATCACGCTCACCTGTGTCTTGTCTCACCCTCGTAAGCACTCCTATATAAGTTAGAATTTTTCTGCACCTCACTGTCAAGCTTTTGTTGTTGTCATATACATATCTTGTTGTGTGTGCGCCTACCACTTAGTCTGTGTTTGCCTAGTATCCATTGTTTATGTTCTTGATCCTTGTTGTTTGTTTTGCACTTTATTTCAATAAATCTGCAGTTGAACCCGCTGCCTCCTAGTTTATGTGACACACATATTACCACAATATTTGTGCAGATGACTTGGTTTTTCATTGTGGTAATTAGTAATGTTATGCCCCCTGGGAGTTTGGAAGAGTTAGAATCTAGGCAAATAATGGCAATGATTGCCTTCTCATACATTCTAAAAATATTTTCAATAAACATTTTGTTGTTGTTGTAGTTTTTAAAATACATGGACTTTTACATGGACCTTTTTTTAAGTAATCTTAACTGTGCTATTGCCAGACCTCGTACAAGAATAAAATACATTATGTACTAATACCTTGATCCACTCCCCCAATCCCAAAACGTTTCCCATTTTGTAGTGTTACAATCTGGAATACACATAATTAGGATTTTTTCATATTGTTTACATGATGTGTATAACGTTTCAAGGTGCAAAATATTTTTACTGTGTCACAAAGGTTAATTAAACAATAAATTAGTCAGTACTTGGTAGAACCACCTTTGCATGCAATTACAGCTGCAACATTGTGTGAAATATGAGTATGTGGAATATCAGCTTTGCACATTTGGATCCTGACATTTTTGCCCATTCTTCTTGGCAAATTTATTCAAGCCCAGCCTTAACCAGTTTCCCATTCCCTGCTGATGAAAGGCCTCCCCAAAACACAATGCCACTACCACCATCCTTCAATGAGGGAAAGGTGATTTTATGCCAAGGCCAAAAAGTTTCATTTTGATTTCATCAGACCTGAGAAACTTTTTTCCATGTTGGATGAGCTTGCAAAATGCCTTTTAGCGAACTCCAATCAGAACTTCACGTTTTTTTTTCTTTCAGTAATAACTTTCTGACCAGCTTCTCCCATCTGATCTGTGATTTCTACAGCTCTTTCAGACTTACCTTTGGCCTCCTGGTTGCTTCTCTGAGTAATGCCCTTCTTACCTGGTGACTTTTGGTAGACAGCCTCCTTTGGTGACTTTGGTGGACAGTTGTGGTGGTGTCATAATATTTCCAAGTTTTAATAATGGGTTTAGGATGTGCAGAGATTGGGATACAATATTTATTTAATGAACAAAAACTGAGTGATAATGTTCCAGAACCCTCCTTGTATTGTGATGTCTTGTTTTAATATTCCTTTGGTCCTCATAATGCTGTTTGTTTAGATATATTCTCTAACAGCCTCTGGATATCAGGAACCTCTGGACATCATGAACATGCATATTTATATTGAAATCACATTACATTTTAATTGCACAGAGCTAGACTCCATTCAAATAATTGTGTGACTTCTGATGGTAACTGGTTGCACCAGAGCTACAAAATTAAGAACTTATATAAATAATTATAACTAATAAATAAAGCAGAAATCTATTATAATTCAATCATATCAGCAATGTTGGGAGGAATACTTAAAAAAAAAATTATTCCGTTACAGTTTGTCACATCACAGCAAACCAGTGATTACATTTCCCATCCTGCACTGCGGCCTACAAACATGGCCACCATTGACACGCAATTCCCAGGACATTCACTTTCATTCTAATCACGTACACCTGCAATCTCACACACAATCACACCACACATAGAAGAGACTGAACACTAGTCTTTGCAAAGTATTACATGTGTTTTCCATATACCAAGTCATTGTTCATCGTTTTTTGTGTCCTAGTTTTGATCTTGTTCTAGCCCTCGTTTTCGATTCTTGTTTTGCCTCGTTTATGCCCGCTTGCTGATCGCCTGACCTATTGCCTATTTATGATCACGTCTTTGTTTCACAATTTAGATTTGTCTACCTGTCTCTCATATAATAAAGCTCTTATATGCATTTGCATCCGTCCTCCACTCTCTAATGTAACATAGTTGCAGATTACTTCATAAAAGACGAGAATAAATTGTGCTAATTTCTACCAAATTATCTTTGCGTAAAATATATTTTCATATGCACTAGGCGGTTGCTCATCTGAGTCATGACTGGCAAGAGTGAACCAGAACCATAATAAAACAGCTGTCTATATTGTGTTATGTCATAATGTAAATTGTTTTGGTTTTAAATAAAAAAAAATACTCCTTACAATATTCCTTTTTTTTTTTTAACAAAATGTACCTATAATCTGATTACTTTGTTTTTTTTTTATGTAACTGTAATGGATTTTAGTTACCAGTTTTTTGTATCCTGATTACGTAATGCTATTACATGTATTCCGTTACTTCTCAAGCCTGCATATCAGAAATGTGACAAACAATTTTTTTTGTAAAGTAATATCAATGTTGCCTGAGTTCTGAAGGCTTTATTGAATTCTTTATATAGAAATAAGTAACCACTGATATTTCACTGGTATCAAGACCATCATTGGTGCTAATTAATTAAATTTGTCATAACTTTGTTATAACAAAAACTGGTTCCAGGAGGTTAACACTTTGTAGATAGAGCATTCAAGAAACAGTTGAAGCAAATGATCCAAATTTACCCAGAAATTGTTGTAGGGACACAAATTCATTGTTTTACAGTAACTGACACAATCTTCAAATTTTAACTTCTGGTCTGAATTGACAATGGATTTTTGCATGCTAAAATATATAGAAAGCATATAGAAAACATAGAAAGTCTACATTCTTGTTAGACAGTAAAATAAAAGTGCTAATAATGTTTACAGGGTAGATTATACCATCCATCCATTCATTTTTTCTACCACTTATTCTTTAGGGTAACGGGGAACCTGGAGCCTATTCCAGGGAGAATTGGGTACAAGGCGGGATACACCCTGGACAGGATGCCAGTCCATTGCACATTGCAAAGCACAATCACATACACATTCACACACCCATTAATACACTTCAGACAAATTGGAAATGCCAATCAGCCTATCATGCATGTTGAGTGGGGGAGCAAACCAGAGTACCCGGGGCAGCAGGGGGAATTGAACCCCAACCCTGGCGGTGTGAGCCGAACATGCTAACCATTAAGTGGGAGGCTATATCAAATATTAAAATGGAATGCATGCTAATCATTTAGTAAGTAGTGTTAGAAAAAAAAACAATAATAACACTACAAAAATGCATTCTTTTTATTTATACATTTTTGCTCATTTATAATAACAACCAGATCTCAATTAAACATCCTGTGGATGTTCTGCTGCATCTGTGTGACTATGATTTGAGCTGGTTCTGCTCAGAGCACCTCTATATTTTATATACAAAAGGTCAGGCTGAAGAATCCTCTACTCTAAAATCATAGTGGAATGTGTATGTATGCAGCAAATCAGTCTCAAATACCACACTGCTGAGACACACATATACACACAAAAAGAAAGAAAGAAAGAAAGACAAAGAAAGAGTGAGTGAGAGATAGAGATTGAAATAAAGTTTGAACTAGAGATTGAAAGAGTTTAATAGGGAGATATATTTAAATCACCATACATATATTAATAAGAGATGTACCAATAAAATATGCATGCCTTAGTCCTGTAACAGGCAATCTGATTTGTGTTCTTATTGAATAAATGTCTGCATCATTATTATATATGATATTCTTCTCACTGCTGCTGTAGATGCTGAGGTAGCTTATGGATATCCCTTCAGCCATTTCTATCAGACTTCCTGACTCAAACCTTTTTCCCCTGTAGCATGCAGTGACCTTCACAACATTCTGACAGTCATTAAGCACAAATCAGCAGAAGTGATTAACCTTTTGAACTTTCCAAACACAGAATGAAGCTGCAAACTATGTGTGCAGTGTAATATATGGTTGAGAAACAGCGTCTGGCTGTGTGATAGCAGTATGAGTCGGAATAAGTCAGAGACATCCTAAATACCTGAAATGGGAAAATGGAAACGACATTGCTTAACATAGGGCATTCCCTTACACAAGTGCATAACAAACATCACAAAGAAGAAGCAGTGGTGAATATACTCTATTTCAAGTTCAGCAGTCAACTGAGGTGATAAAATATTGAGACTGAGCAGTTCATTGAAATTATGTCTCCAATTGAAGATAAAGTGGCAGAGAACAGAACAGAACAGGAAAATATACTGGTGAAGCATCATCATTAACCTTTATGGCACATTGTATTATCTTCCCATTAAAAAAGTTCTCATTTGCTTAGTGTATTTTCAAAAGTGTTTTGAGCTGCAGCTAGAAAATCACACACATGTTGTTTGTGGGCTCTACATCTGAGTTCTGGATTCTGATATGTGCAATTTCAGCATTAACTCTGCATTATGAGCAAAAACAGTGGCATGACTTTGCAAGTTATGTGCAATATCATCTTAAGCAAAGAGCAGTATTAATTCTAGTGCTACTGTCTGACAGGTTGCGGTAACCACAATCTAATTACAATTTCATCCATCCATCTATCCATCCGTCCATCCATTTTCTATACCGCTTATCCTACAGGACTGCGAGGAACTTGTAGCATATTAATTACAATTCCATGACCTTAAATTATTATTTCATGTCCACATTAAATTGAGCACACTATTTAAAGTGTTTTTCACCCCTGTTTAAGCTTCACACTGTCTACATCTGTAAGTCTAGTTTATTGTGCAAAAAGGGCGTACTGGATCAAGTGCTATTTTATAGGTCACAGAATAATATAGGTAATAATAAAGGGCAATTCTTGGCACTAAAGCCTACTAGAGATCTATTAGATTTACTTGAATGCTTGCTATATTCCTTTTATATTTGACTGTTTTCAATTTGTCTTTTGCTTTTGTTACCTCATATTGCAGTTGAAGAAGGAAAAAACACAATGTGAGCCTTCAGTCGGCATTTCCTTTTCCTATCTTTTCAGGGCTTAAGAGTTGTGGTCTAGACCAGTCCCTTATCTGCTCTTAGGAGTGGGAGATCAAGGCCAAGCTTGAGACTGGCTTTCTTTGAAGTCAGCTGGAGCTACCAAGGTATGGCTGAAGATCAGTTTATTTTGAGGAGTAAAGATGCCTCTTTAAAAATTCATGAGGAGAGCATGACTTTTGTTCAGTCTGGTCTAAATCCAATTGAGAGTGGAGAAAATGGGCCGAGATGGAAGCATGAAAAGTGAGCTGTTAATAATATAGCTGATTTAAATAGAGATGTCATAAATTTATATTCAAGGGCAGAGGCATCGGTGGAATGCTGGGAGAGTTTTGAGAGATCCAGCTGGTGTAAGTGTATAATAGGATGAGGAATTAAGGCCATATTGGAGCAGTGTGCCTTTTTTATCCTATCACCATGTTACACTAGGTATCTGTAAACTGGTATATTTAGAATGTTGGCTCCTTTGAGACCATTGAGCAATTACTCATTTCCTAGTAGCTGTGCTTAGTAACAACATAACAATGTAAAATATATTTTTTCTCCTTTCTGACTGCCTAACAAGTGAATGAGTGCTTAGAGGAAATAAATCCCGAAGATCCACACTCACTGGTAGCCATGCTGGATGCTGGCTAACTCGCTGACAATGGTATGTACATTTCCATTAAAGGTGCAGCCAATGCAAATGGTTTCCTTTTCATCTTCAATCTTTCATATTTTAAGTCAGAACTTATATTCATTAAAAATGTTATGTTTGCCATGTCTGATGATCATGTCACTAAGACTACTGTAGGAACAATTTCAGTGGGACTGTTGATAGAATTTTACAACACAACAGTGAAGTGATACAACATCTCAGTATGGTTATACTCAATATAAGCAATCTTGGAACGCTACTAGTCCAATCAAATTAGTGGACTGGAGTCATATTTATAGGTTTAGAATTGTGCCAAATGGTGATCGGGTCATCTTGTCACACCACCGCCAACAGAGGGCACTGCGGCAATTTCTATGAAGGGACTTATCTTTGTTTCTGTTTGCTCGCTTCTGGGACTAGCGCAAACTTTAGCGCTGAGTGGTCACAGGTGTGTGTAATTTAGTTTAATGTCACTTGCTATTTAAAGGCCTTAGTTACTGAGCACGTTGCTCGTGATTGTTTATAGTTAGGTTGACACGTTTGTAGCAGTCGGGCCGTCTATGTTTATGACGAGTGTGTTATATGTTCTGTAGCCAGTTTTCCCGTGAAGGCCGTGTCTGCTTGAAGTGTGACCTGCACTTGCATCCGCCTCCCGTCTACATGTCGTAATAGAATCACGAGCCAAAACACGGAAGCAGCAGGTCGCCATGAGCACCGCCGAGGGGGCTAAGCTTTGGTTGCTTTACCATGCCTCCCTGGAGAGGAACAAATGGCTTGAGGAGGAGATTGCGCTGTTCAAAGCCGAGCTGCGCGCCGTAGCGTCCCGAGCGCCACTTACCCCATCGCCGCGCAGCCAGCAAAGCGAGCTAAGCCTCTGGGACTACATAGAAAAGGTGGAGAAGGAGAGGAAGGAGAGATGCGCCGTGCCATACAGACAGCAGAGGGAGCCAAGCCTCTGGAGTTTCCCAGGAAGCAAGAAGGATAAATTCACAGCGCCACACAGCCAGCAGAGTGAGCCTAGTTTCTGGGGCTCCCCAGCGAAGGAAGAGAAAGAGAGCTGCCCAGAGCTACGTTGGCCACTGAACATCTGGGGGAATGTCTGGGGCTTCTCCAACAAGAAGAAGAAAGAGAGCTGTACAACGCCGCGTACTCCAGAGTTGAAGGCTGTACCAGAGATTTTTTTTGGGCAGGCTAGGAGGACAACAGAGCTCCAGCCCAAAGCCCAAATCCAGTATCGAGCTCCTGAAGCCCAAGCCCAGTATCGAGCTCCTGAAGTCCAAGTCCAGTATCGAGCTCCTGAAGTACAAGTCTAGTCTCAAGCTCCGGAGGTACAAGTCCAGTCTCAAGCTCCTGACGTCCAAGTCCAGTCTCAAGCTCTGGACATCCAAGTCCAGTCTCAAATTCCGGACGTCCAAATCCAGTCTCAAGTTCCTGACGTCTAAGTCCAGTCTCAAGTTCCATACGTCCAAGTCCAGTCTCAAGTCCCTGAGTGCCCTGCTGAGGACGTCGCTCCGCCCGCCTGCTCCGCCGAGTACATCGCTCCGCCCGCCTGCCCCGCCGAGGACATCGCTCCATCTGCCTGCCCCGCCGAGGAATTGCTCCGCCCGCCTTGGGGTGGCACCCGGTGGAGGGTGGAGCCCTGCACAGCTGCGAGAGACAGTTCTTAAG
>JAOUWY010000075.1:15928105-15950234 GCA_025728095.1 Prietella phreatophila
CACACACACACACACACACACACACACACACACACACACACACACACATATATATATATATATATATATATATATGTTCAATAAGTGATTGAAAAAGCAATTTGCCTTTTTGGTTTTGTTCAGGTATATCAACTTTATTAACAGGTACTGTTTCAAAGGTGATCAAGTGTTATCCAAATGTCTTAAAAGTCGACAATTTCCATGGCTTGTACTTATTTCTTCACATGACTGTACCTATATTTATTTACAGGTGTTTTGTTCAAACATGAGTTTTGAACAAGCGACATTATACTATCTATACTACACATTCATGCACTTTCTTTTTCAGAATGTCTCAGAAGATAACTGCTATAATGATTCAGACCTGAGAGGGAAAAAAAAATCTTAACGCTGGTCTGTCATGATGCATGAAGGTGCAATTGGGAAATTCTCTTCTTTTCAGTGTCTGTCAAACATGTGATAAGCCAATATTGATAAAGGCTGTAATCCAAAATGCACCCATGCAGTCATTACACACACTCCTCTATCACATTTTAGATAATACCCTACCATAGAAGTAAATATAATGTTCTGCGCCTTTTTTTTTTTTTTTTTTAAGAATTCAAGCACTTTCTTTCCAATTATGGCCTTCAGACCTATATAACATGCTTCACTGATTTGGCACCTTTTTCCTTGGTGTTGGTGTTTTTTGCTTGTTTGTTTGTTTGTTTTCCTGACAATGAGTGTGACATCCCTTTTGATAAACAAACACACCATTTGTCCTAGAACTGTACAGACAAATACAAATCCATTGGTCACTATATATCTGGACCAACAGATTTTTAAGTTATGCAAGGTCAGTGGTGTTGTGTTGGTGAGTGTGGCAACCATTACTTTCCTGGCATGTTCCTTACTATGCGCATGAGTTGTTCTGTAAAGCATAAAATATTGCGGCTGGTGAGCACTACAGGACGCATTATAGATTTTAACTAAAATCTAAAATGTTCAGTGAATGGTCCATTTACCAAAAAACAAAAAAACATACAACATTTCATTTACATCCTGAAAATATTCTGTTCATACAGATATGTGTACTTTTCTGTCTAGACTAGTGGTTATGTAGTAGTGAACTTGATACTTCAATAAAGATTATACATACTGAAATTTAATTTATTTAATCCACACCCTCTAATTCTTAATTCATTTCTAGCCTTATTGAAACACCTTTTAAAGCCTGTCTTTACTGTTTAAAAAACTGTTATTGAATCTCAGTAAGCAATATACACTCCTGTCCCCCAGAGTTTATAGTAGAAGTTCATGAGGGCACTTAAAGTTTAAAGCTCTGCTGGTTGGGGGCTTTACAGTGGGTTATGTTACCCTCTGATAATAAAGGTTCAGACCATTTGTCCTGATAAATTGAAGTTAAAGAACGTAATGGGCTTGGGGAAATGGCTCAATGACTAAATCTTTAAAAATTATTGTAAACATAGAGAACCTCTTTGCAGAAATTTGAGACCTAATAGGATGGTTCAGCAAGTGGTCTTTTTATCTTGCCACATACTTGTAATTTTGCATAAACATGAGATGTTTTTCTTTTATTATGTTTTTATTTTATATGCTCATCACAACCAGTTTAGTCTTTTTGACACCACAGTAACTACATCATAATGTGAATTAACTGGATTTTCATCAGATACTGTAGGTATTTTGAGTTTAAGCATAAGTATGACAGCGGCACTACAACACACAACTGGAGCAGCACATTTATTTACTGAGCAGGTATGGAGAATTTGAAAATGTTTTTTTGGGTTTTTTTTTAAGTGACAATTCTTTGACATTCACAAAAACCCGTATTCAGATTTAGTGACTTAAGTTCAAAAGCTCCTTAAATATTAATGAATATTTAGAGTCAGTTTATGTGGAAGGTTAAATGAACTTTCTGGGCAACCAATTAAGATGATAAAAATGACCTGAGTGTAGTTTACTGGTAATGGTTTGCCTCAGAGTTTGCCAGAGTAGAAGCATCCAAGACAGGGTTTTTCAATAATGCCTAGACCGCAGACTTTAAACACAAGCACTTGGCTTTAGGCCCAAAAAATCTCAAGGGGTACTGAAGAAGCAGAATGTTTTTCTTTTTTTTGTTCTCAACTGCAATACAATGTAATTATAAAAGCAGTGATAATTGAAAGAAATCAGCCAATCAAAATAAATACTAAAATGATTATGTACAGTCATGGAAAAAAAGAATGTACACACTCTTTCTAAACAAACAAATAATCTCAGGTGACAGTTTTTAATATGTAGTAATTTCTTCCCCAAAAGTAAACCAACTTTCAGATATCAGGTTGGAAAAAAAAGTATACCCTTTATACTTCAACAATCATTAAGTAATTATCAGTAATTTGGTGTAATTAATGACATGCACAAGAGTAGTTAATCATTAAGAAGTGTGACTACCTCCATAAAAGGAAAACATTTGGCAGTCTGGTGTCTACATCATGCCAAGAAGAAAGGACATCAGCCATGACCTCAGAGAAGCAATTGTTGCTACTCATCTATCTAGGATTGGATATAAGACCATCTCCAGAGAACTTGACATTCACCAATTACCTTTGGTGAACAATATCTTTTGGACTGATGAGACAAGGTGGAGATGTTTGGTCATCATGCACAGCACCATGTTTGGCAAAAATCAAACAGCGCATCATCACAAACACCTCAAATCTACTGTTAAGCATGTTGGTAGAGGGGTGATGATTTGGGATTGTTTTGCAACCACAGGAGCTGGGAAACTTGCAGCCAATGAGACAACCATGGACTCCACTTCATACCAAAAAAAAAAAAAAAAAAAAAAAAACTCCTACAGAATGTTTACTTCAAGTTATTGTTGCTTAATGTGTACATGTTTATTAATTAATGATATACTTATTTTTTCCCACCCAGCTTCTGAATGTTGGTCTATTTATTTATTTATTTATTTATTTTGGATGGGTGGGGAGATTTCTACATATTGAAATCTTATTCTTTAGTCACCTGAGGTTATTTGTTTTCTTGAAGAAGTTTCTGAGGATCACATTATTGTTTTGTAAGCCCTGATAACTAAAAACATAGAATTGAAGGAAGGTGTACTTCCTTTTTATTTTTTGAATGTATAAATGAGATTATGGAAAGCATTCAAATACACATCTAAGAGAAGACTAGTAAATTGCCAATACATTATATGGCCCAAAGTTTTAGACACATGACCATCATACCTTTATGGTCTTTTTGAACATCCCACTGAGAACATGAGGAGGCCAGGGATGCTGTCTGCATTTCAGTTCATCCCAAAGGTGTACATTGGGTTTGAGGTCAGGGTTCTATGCAGGCCAATCAAGATCTTCAACTGCAAACTCAGCAAACCATGTCTTCATTGATCTCACTTTGTGCACAGAGGTATTGTCATGATGGAACATGTTTGGGCCCCTTAGTTCCAGTGAAAGGAAATTGAAATGCTAGACCAAAGATATCCTATACAGTTCTGTGCTTCCAACTTTGACAACAGTTTGGGGAAGACCCGCATATTGGTGTGATGGTCACTTGTCCACAAACTTTTGGTCATATAGTGTTTACAGTTGCATGAATATTCCGAGTTGTAATTATCATATTTTTAACTGAAAATGTGGTTTCATTTTATAATATCGCTTCCTTCCTCATAATTCAACAGTTTATAAAAGCACTTGATCCAGTACATTTTATTACTTTGCATGGTGAGCTAGAAGTAAGTACAGTGATAGAAAGCATTCAGCTTAGGCAATGGTGAAAACTGCTGTACCACTGAGAGTTGCAGCCAGTAAAAAATCCTTTCTGTGGAATCTACTGGGATGATGTGATTAATTATCTTCATGATAACTTTCATGATTAAGTTCAAGGTCAGAATTCAGTGTAACTGAGACATTTCTCTGCTTTTGGCGAACTCCAACCCTGCAACTTTCCAAGTAACATGAAAGTCTATAGTTATGACTGAGGTCTGAATATCATTACACCTGCATAACTTAATGCTGAATATGGCCCAAATGGAGTTGATCTATAGTAATATATATATATATATATAATGCATTTGCTAAATGCAAAGGTAAATGAAATACATACATGAAATACATATTAAAACACAAAAATTTTTGTAAATAAATAAAAAAATCTAAATAGGCACAAATAATGGATGGTAACATTCCAGGATCCATCAGCGGGTCTAGACTTTCCTCACTCTCCTCACTACATGCCTGTCCTATTAGTTTCAGTGTATTTACTGAGTAATTAATAGCAGTAACTGAATAATATACCTTAAGAGGAATAACTGAATAATAAGCTGGAACTTCAACTGGCAGCCGGCACTATAGTCCGAGCCATGCTTATAGAAATTGAATAAAAACCTTTGGGCCATTCAGAGTCACCAATTTAACAGTGCTGTGGAATAAGGGTAATTAACTCACACAGGAGCTTTTTTCGTACCGATATCACTACACAGTCATTATAATCACACTTGATCAGAAATTATTCTATAGGAATATAAATCACAAAAGCGGGAAAACAGCAGGACCCAATTTATGTAACAATGCATCAAAAGCAAGCTAGCTTTGCTCCATTCTATCTTGCAGCCTTTAAATGGTGGCTTACCAGCAAGTGTTCACATTTACCATTAAAGAATTGAAAGGTACCATAAAAGGTACACAGGATGTGGCATTTCACACAGTTTATAACTTATATCTTCTCAATACAACTACTCTACATTCTTAGAGTCTGCAGTTAATTGGTTCATAAATTACTGTCCTTTATCTGATGAAGAATTTTATCCTTGTCACTAGTGTCTAACATTTTTCAGTTTTTTAATTTCATATTGAATGTTCCTTGTTCACTTCTCTAGGCTTTCCTCCTCTTGTAGCTTCACTGTGCTGATGCTGTAAATACAACCCCAATTCCAAAAAGTTGGGACGTTGTGTAAAATGTAAATAAAAACAGAATGCAATGATTTGCAAATCTCGGAAACCCATATGTTATTCACAATTGAACACAGAAAACATAAAACGTTTAAACTGAGGAAATGTACCATTTTACGAATAAAATAAGGTAATTTTGAATTTCATAGTCACAACACGTCTCCAAAAAGTTGGAATGGAGGCAACAAAAGGCTGGAAAAGTAAGCGCTACAAAAAAGAAACAGCTGGAGGTTAGCTGGCAACAGGTCAGTAACATGACTGTATATAAAAATAGTATTTTAAAGAGGCAGAGTCTCTCAGACGCAAAGATGGGATAGAATCTGGATGAAAGCATATGTTGCTTTAAAACATGTATATACCTTTCAGCATTGATGTTGCCTTTCCAGATGTGCAAGCTGCCCATTCCATAGGCACTAATGCACCCCCATACCATCATAGATGCAGGCTTTTGAACTGAGCGCTGATAAAAAGCTAGATGGTCGCTCTCCTCTTTAGTCCTCTTTAGTTTAGAGGATGCAGCATCCATGGTTTCCAGAAAGAATTTCAATTTTAAATTTTTTATGTAGTGCCGCCCGAGGTCCTGAAGATCACGGACATGCAATATTGATTTTCACCCTTGTCCCTTGCACACAGAGATTTCTCCAGATTCTCATAATTGTTTGATGATATTATTACTGTAGATGATGAGATATTCATAGTCTTCGCAATTTTACGTTGAGGAACATTATTCTGAAATAGTTCCACAAATTGTAGACACAGTTTTTCGCAGATTGGTGAACCTCTGCTCATCTTCATTCTGAGAGACTCTGTCTCTCTAAGACAGGGGTCCCCAAACCCCGGGCCGTGGGTCATTTGGTACCGGACTGAACAGAAATAATAAATAACTTACATTATTTCCGTTTTATTTATTATCTGAGTCTGAACGATGTTTTATTTTGAACAATGACCGGATTCTCTCTGTTAAATCCGTCTATGACTCACTCGTGACGCAGGTCAAGACGCTTGTCTCGGTCACATGATACGTTAAGCGTTAGAGGGCAGAGAGGATGTTACTCATGTTATGGTGTTGGTGTGATGTTACCAGGACGCTGCTAATAAAGTTGCGATTTCACATTGGATTCACGATTATTATTAAAATGTAAAATTACCCCAATTTTTATGCCGGTCGTATCATTTTATTTTCTTGTATTTTCTTGTATTTAAATTTTGGAGTGACGTCGAACGTCGTGGCGCAGTGACGTAATGACGCGGGCTCTTAATCTAATTATAATCTAGAACATGTAAACACCTTAATCACATTATTACCTTACTTAGATTAAGGTCAATAATTAGATTATTGCTGTCCATGTAAACGTAGTCTATGTTCTATTTTGAATTACATATTATTTTATGAGATTTGCAAATCATTGCATGCTGTTTTATTTACATTTCACAAAATGTTCTAATTTTTTTGTTATTGGGGTTGTAGCTCCCTCGATGCGACTTTCCTTAACGTACGTGCAACGTCTTGCCTTAATAGAACGCTACGTAATTTACATTTACATTTATTCATTTCGCATCCAAAGCGGCTTACAATAAGCAAAGCGATATATCGAGCAGAGAACAATACAAGTAGTGCTACTATACAAGATCCAGTTTAAACCCTGCTTTGCATTAACATTAATCAATTCACATGCAACCATGCATGTGTGAATCGGGATTATCTGTTGAGTACTTTGTCTGGGCCGTTCTATGGTTCTTCTGTTTTGGATGGCATGTCAGGGTTCATTGTGTGGGCGTGGTTAAGGGGCAGAGGACTGTCACTCCAAATTCCAGTTGACCAGATTACTTGTAAGGTTTTTCAAAGACCAGACAGTAAACATATAACTACCAAACCATACCGCACCGAGGAAGGAATCAAACCAATCAAATCGTGCACAGTTCGATTCAGTTGGACGGTTAGCGCGAATGACTCGACTCGGTGGCCGCTGACACATAGCTCGCGCCGTTCTCTCCAGTGGCGGATCTTAACGAGCGCGCGCGCGCGCGCGTCAGTAACGTACGCGCGCGAGACAGCAGAGAAGCGGGCGAATCGAAGAGCGGTGGTGTGGTTGGTTTTTTTTCTTCCCCCCTCCACCTTCCAGTCGTCGCACGCACATCCAACTCACTTCGAGCAACGGCAGCGGTCAGCACGTATCCCTCTGAAACAATGATTGGGAAGCTGCTCTTCGTGTTCAGCTTGCTCGTCAGCGGCAGTGAAGGTACGGTGAAGTGATGCTGAGGTGCCTGGCGCGCGTGGGAGCGTTCGGGCTAGTCTGAGTGTGCACAGAGTGAGAGTGAGAGCTGAAAGCCTGTGTTGAAGAAAGGAGACGCCACAGCACCGGGGCTTAATTTTGTTTCGTGGCGTTTTGCAGTTCGGGCACGTCCTGTTGGAGAAAACGTTTCTTTTGACAGCTTAAGCCGGGCTTGTTTAGAGAGCAATGCCTCGGTTTTCGCACTTGCTTATAGTGCATAAACACGTTGTGCATGAACACACTCTTGAGAGGATACATTTAAATCTCTGCTTCGATGTCGGTATTTGCAGCGGAAAAGTGCTCGGAATATTGCCGGGATAATAGGAATGGGAGATCAGCTCGCGACGAGTCTCGCGTTTTTGCCAAGATCTTAAATGTATCTTAAATTCGGAGTGGTTTGATGCAGGGCGAGCATTTGCACAGCAGAGTGTGTTAACCCGTCGCTCGCCGCTAATCTCACGAGTCAGTATCCATCACTGATCCCGGTTCACTCTGCTGCTGTTATTAACTTGTACACTTCGTGGTCCGAGTCTGAGCGCTGGGTGAGAGTGACATGGGGCTCTCGCGCTGTGCTGATCGAGTCCGCGTGCACTCGGGTGTGTGTTGCCTGCTGGGACACACTTCGGTTCTTTCCACAGGACAGCAGGTGGAGATAGAGCACTTTATTCTGACCAGTAGGCATCCACGCTAAGGAGGCAGTGTCTCGTACCGCACTAAATAGTAGGTCTACATGAAAGTAGAACGACTCCATAGCAAAAACTGCTTACTGCTGTAATAAGTACAGTAGGGTGAATATATAGAGAGAACAGCACGCTATCATAAACTTAAACTCAGCAAAAAAACACACTGGCACTATTACTAGCACCTCTTTTTGGTGTATTATGAAAATTGGACCTACAGACTACAGAAAATTTCATAAATGAAAAGGAATACTAAAGTGCCAGAGAAGCTAGAACTCTCACGCTCAGAAAAAGGGCACTAAACTATACCTTTCCTTGTCCCTTGGATGGTACCCTACAACGTGCATGCAACTTTACTCTGAAAACTAATTTGAGCTTATTTTTCTATACCTTGAATCAGTGGTGGCCAACCCTGTTCCTGGAGATCTTCCTTCCTGAAGACTTTAGCTCTAACCATAATGGTGCGCACCTGACCATCTAATCATTGCTTTGAGAAGATCTTGGTCAACTGAAACAGGTGTGTTGATTGGAGGTGAAACCTGCAGGAAGGTAGATCTCAAGGAAGACGAATGGTGACCATTGCTTTAAATCATATATGTGGTTAACATGGTGGCACCCAGGGTCCCTGGTTCGATCCTACTTTCGGTTATTGTTTGTGTGGAGTTTCTGTGCATGTTCTTTTTGTGTCCACATGGGTTTCCTCTGGGTTGTCCTGTTTCTTCTCATCTCCCAAAAACATCCCACTAGGTGGATTGGATATGCTAAATTGTCCTAGGTATGTGTGCTCTGCAGTGGACTGGCAGCCCTTTCAGGGTTTGTTCCCATCTTGCATCCGCTGTTCAGGGAATTAGGCTCTGGATCCACCTGGTGAGGATAGAGCTTTCCTGAAGATTAAAAAATACATGATAGTCATGAAGGTACACTATACCCATGTTTCCAAGTGAAAGATACATATTAGCGGTACAAATGATTTATCCTTTTTCCTTTAATTTCACCATGGTTCTGTTCTGTCATGGTTCTAGGGTGGTTGAAGGTGTTAAAGAGATCATTTATGTTAGCTTTACCTTTATACATTTAAGCATGTACTGTATATCTTATCTGTGGACGTGAAGGTAGTGTATCTTTAAAACTAATTAAGGTACAACTTTTGTCATTAAGAACCTGTTATGTTCCACAGTTACCATAATTTAATTGAAAAAATACAATACTTGCTTTCCCAGATAAAGGTTGCATACCAAATGTATAAGAGGTATAACTTTAAAGGAAAAGTCAGTGCTTGTCTGCCACATTGAAATTACAAGGGGACATTGCTAGCACAGTTACAATGGTATTTCATAGGAGAAAACATTTCAGCAATTCCAAACATAAGGGATAGCAGTCAGATTTCACTGTTAGCTAATAAAAAACAAAAGGCATTTATGTCATATTTATGAGAAGCCCAATATATAAGTACTGGAGACAACAAACACTGGTCCCCATGTTTCAGATTGCAATGCAGTGGTATGGTGCTGTTGCAGTGAGTTATGGTAGACTGACTCAGCTCACTTAGTTTGCGATCTATGAGATGACAAGCATGAAGGTGAATGTTGATATTATAAGTATGAAAGTTGAAGCTTTGGGATCTGTTTGAAACAGATCATAAATGGCACCAGTCTCTTGATGTAGATATGAAGCAAGGTCTAATTCCCACTGGCACATTATCAGCAGATAGTTCAGACTCATTGTGGGTAATGTTGGAAACCATTAACCAAAATGAAAATAGACCAAAATTTTGATGAAAGAAGTTTAAACTAAAATGTAATTCTACGCCAGTGACAACAATGTTACAGATGTTATGAATGTGTTTATTAGCACAAGAGCTCTGTGCTGTTTTGTTGATGAATGTTCTTGGTCATTGAGAACATTTTAAAATATCTAGTAGTGCTTAACCCATGGGATTTGTAATCATGACAACATTTCAATTAACTTCACAAGATACACTATATGGCCAAAAGTGTGTGGACATCTGACCATCACACATCATACATATGTGGATCTTCCCCAGACTGTAGCCACAAAGTTGGATTTATACGATTGTCTAGAATGTCTTTGTGTTGGAGCTTTACAATTTCCCGCCATTGGAACTAAAGTGCCCAAACTTGTTCCAGCATGACAATGCCCCTGTACACAAAGCGAGATCCATGAAGGCATGGTTTGCTGAGATTAGCGTGGAAGAACTTGAGTGGCCTGCACATAACCCTGACTTCAACCACACTGAACACTTTTAAGATGACCTGAAATGCAGACAGCACCATAGGCTTGCTCACATGACAGCAGTGCCTGACCTCATTAATGCTCTTGTGGCTGATTGAGCAAATCCCCACAGCCACAATTCAGTATGTGGTAGAAAGCCTTCCTAGAAGAGTGGAGGTTATTATAACAACAAAGGGGGACTAAATCTGGAATAGGATGTCCAAAAATATGTGTGTTTGTGATGGTCAGGTGTCCACAAATTTTTGTTTCACTTCTGTGAGTTTAGGAATAAAAAGCTCTCTGGCGCCAAGACATATCCAATATATTATTGTACACATTTTAATGAATGACCATAATATTTGAATTTATGTTCATGAATAAATATGTAAGGAGTGGACCATGGAATTAATCTTACAATTAAAGTGGTCCCTGAGTGCAGAGTTTGAAGAACTTCTGGAGTAAATTGTTGCCTTTCTTGAGTTCCCTGTGGAATAGAAGCTACAATCTTATATCCTTTTGCTTCTGTTTGTCCTTGTTTGGTAAAGCAGCTATTTGTGAAATGTAAAAATAAAAAAAAAATTTTAAAAAAAGAAACGGAAAAAGAAGTAGGCCATGTATACATGGAGTGTGCTGAAATAACTGAAACGTATTTGATCTTGACTCTCTCACACAATCTCTTTGGTGAACTTGTTTGAGTGAGACATTCAGGTTGGACCACTTGACCCTCAGGTCGTGGTTAATGTATGTTGTTGAGGAGCTCTGTCAATTTAGTTTAATTGGCGATCACTGTGATGAATATGTGCTGTGCTAGTCTCAGGGGAGACAGTCCGTCGTGTTGTTGAGTACTGTAATGACGGTATTGCTCTAAATCTCATGCTCAAAAGGCAGCAGCAGGAGCAGTAATAAATGCCCACAAGCAATGTTCCTGTGTGCAAACTGTGTCACCTGACAGGAATGAGAATGAAAGTCTGACCACTGCTCTTTAGAACTTTCTTTGGTCCCCAAACGGGTGTATTAAAATTGTGTTATTCTTTGCACATGACCTTTACACAGACCCTAAACACACACTTGTCTGTTTGCTTAGCTGAACTCATAGCGCCCTGTGTGTTAATAATGTGCTTCTGTAACGCCTCTGCCATTACTTCTCAACCTTTTAAATAGTTATTTCTAACAAGTCACATTTAGTGCTAATTAAAAGTGCACATTTATGTTCGAACACCACTAAAAATCACAAATGAGTCAGGGCTTGTTTGAACCACTAACACATTTCGCTATAATGAATCTCCGGGTTTGTCTCTTGTGAAATTAATTTTTAATGAAAAATGACTAAATGAACTGCAAGGCTGTCATGTACCAATCGAGCACACCTATCAATGGGCTACTTGATGTGCATAATTGTCTGAAATGTGATCAGTTCTCCTGGTTTGAGGGCATTATTTTTTAATTTAGGCCTGTTGTGTGACTAACATTTTAGCGTCGGTGGTCCCAACTGACTAATTATCTGTCATTTAGCAAGCTGCATTTGTTTTGGTAACAGTCTGATATGTTGCACAGTTCAGTGTTATGCCAAGTGAGCTCATGAATATTTAATTCCACATCCAGAACATTCAGCCCCAAAAAATGGTTTAATAAGAAAATGGCCATGGCAGTCAAATATTTACTTACATTTCCAGCTTTTTTTTATTTTAATTTTTTTTTATAAGAAGAGAATAATTATGCACCATCATAGACTAGTGCTTTAATAAACTACATCTAAACAAAATAAATTATAAAAAAATAATTTAAAACCAGATGTGTTTTACAGTTGAAAGACATTATGTCTTGGAAAATTTCAATTTCCAGAGGGAAAAACCTAAATGCTATGACTAAATGTTCAACTACAAGAAATATTCTTAACTGTGTGATAATTAAAATGCACTCAAACCTGTTCACTTAAAAAGAATGATTAATTTCTACACACATACACATCTGTTATCAGAACATACAGTCTTTGCTCAGTAACCAAAGTTGTTCCAGAAGACACTAAACCTTTTTATCATTTTGACTGTAATATATGAATTCTTACTTAGTGTAAGGTGATTATTAGCCTGTGGCTAATTTATGAAATGACTCTCTCCCAGGGTGTGATCTTCTCAAATGATATCATGACATGGTAGTGTTACCTGGATATTGAAATGTCTCTTAACAATGTTTGCAAGCAGCAATGCTTAAAATACTGCCACACTTCAAATAGCATTTTCCTAGGATGTCAGCAGGAACCCCAGTGTGACACCCACTTGTGCCATAAAACTCACTGCTGTGTGTTAATTAGTTTCCTGGATAATGGATCATTGTGCAGTAAATCAAAAATGAATCCCAGCCTTACTCACAGTTTAGGTTACGTATCTGACAGCCCAGACTGAAACATTTTCTTATTGAAAAGTCTAAAAACAAATGTGCCTGTTTTCAATTCTTTGGACAAAAAAAACAACAAAAAAAAAACCAAACAAACATAATAAAGGGATATTCAAATTAGTTAAAAAAAAACAACAACAAAAAAGAAGAGAAACTATTAAGCCTGACTGGCTCTTTGATGCACAGAGAGCAAAAAGAGAGTGTGTAAAAGTAGGTGAGAACAGTTGCTGGTGAAATATATTCCCTAACCTAGTAGATCCGGTAATATGTCAAATGATGAGATTTGATTAAATAGGGGATTAATCTTTGTCAAGGAAATTGCAGTTTTTTACTGTGTGAACAGCAGCTCTGTTGCTGCCAGAGAGTAGAGAATCAAGGCAAACACACAACAATAAAACACAGAAACAGATGTTTTTGGCAAGGAAATATCAGCAGTAAGTTAACAATTTTGTGACTTTTACAAGAGAAAGGTAACTATTATTAAGTTCTTGTGTGAACATGTTTGGATTCAGCAACTAGCACCTAAACTATAGTATTTATTAGCTAGCTAGCATTCAGACTCCACATCAAATGAATATAATAGAAAATATGTACACAGTGGTATAATATAGACAATTTTTGGACAAAGTGTAAAATTGTACTTTATTGCACATTATTATAATCTATTTAAATTGATTCTAACATTTCAGAATCAGTGCAGAATCACTTGCAGAGCTTATGATGATGATGCATTTTTACTTGCTTATTTACACAGTTTCAGCAGCATTTCTGAATTTAGCTACCAAATTACTGCACAGCCTGTCAGTATACTGTAAGAAGTAATACAGTTTTATTAGTTTGTAACTCTTGCTATCACAGGTCATCTACACTTATAGGTAGGGATGGACTGGCCATCAGGATGAAATACCTGAACTGGCTAGGGGTAGAAAATATATGAAGTACCTGGACAGGGCAGAAAAAGGAAGCTATCAGTGGTTGCAGCCAGATTTATGAGAAGGCAGGTTGTGCAAAACCCTCGAGTGACTGCAAAAGACCTGGAGCAAGCCTTGGTGGCAGCAGACACTGAGTTTTCAGTGAGCACAGTAAGGGGGTACTAAATGCAGAAGGTTACGATGCCAGAACTCCAAGACGTACACCACTACTAATCCAAAAGCACAAGAAAAGTCAGCTCAAAATCATATAAATAAACCGCATAAGTTTTGGGATTCTGTTCTGTGGAGCGATGAAACCAAATTTTTTCGGCACGTTGGATCAGATGTTTTGCGCCAAAGATTTTTTTCTTTACACTGTTATACAAGCTGTACAGTCACTACTTTACATTGTAGCAAAGTGTCATTTCTTCAGTGTTGTCACATGAAAATATATAATCAAATATATCCAAAAATGTGAGGAGTGTACTCACTTTTGTGAGATATATACTCCAGTTGTTTTTTTTTTTTTTAAACAGTAACTGGGTTGAAACTGAAACACTAACATCCACTCATGCTGAGCAGGAAAACAAGGTGTGTAAATTTCTATACAGTATGAGTTCCAGTTATGTGAACATGATATGATCATAAGGAAAATTAATGTACTTTGCATGGCACTGTATCAGCTAAACACATATAATGGTAGCTTAATTGTGCCTCCTCTTGGCTAGTGACACCAAACTAGCCTAGTCTCATGTTAGATAGCAAAAAAGTTTTATATTTGATCGGTCTGGTAGTCCTGCAAACAGTGACAACACCCAGGGCAAGTTTTATACGTTTTCTGATCATGCCATATCATACATACATCTGATCATGTCATTTCAAGTTTGTACATTACTGGAAGATGGCGGCATGGCAGTAGCACACAGCAGCCTCTCGTAGCCTTTGGCTCGTAGCCCGTAGTTGTTTTTATTTTACAGCACATGGACATCAGAGAAACAAGTGTTCATGTTTACAATTGCCAGACACTGTTAAAATACAGAAATCATGCAACAACCAACCTGCATGATGATCTGCTGGTGAAGCTATGCAATCTCGGCTTGCTGTGGAGATCAGGCCTCCAGTTCTCGGCGTTGACTGATGCCAGTGGCTGGGGAGGGGACATCAAAAGCGGTGTGCGAGGAAGTGGAAGCATGGAAATAGGGTGTGAGTCCATGCTAGGCTAAAAGCAAGCCCTAGATGTCTGGCTCATCTGTTCATCCTGCTCTCCAATGTCTGCCCTCTGGAAAATAAACTGGACTACATCCGACTCCAGCAGGCAACTCGGTGTGAGTTTAGAGACTGCTGCATCTTTCTTTTCAAGGAGACATGGCTCAGAGTTTGGATGCCGCCATTCAGCTAGATGGGCTTCATCTAGCTGAAATGCAGAAATGCAGCTCTGTGCGGTACGGCTTGTGGTGGTGACTCGGTGCTAGTTTCTAGTTACTGTTCATCATTGGTGGAGTTTGTGACTGTTAGATGCAGACCATTTTGTTTACGAAGGGAATTCACCACTGCTCTGCCTTCAGGGCAGGTGACAAGGCAGCCCTAAGAAATCGAGGGCGAAACTGTCCCAGGCCATCATACAGGCAAAGCACGCTTATGCCCAGAACATCCACCATCACATTATGAATAGCAGCAACATGCAGCACTTGTGGCAGGGCATTCAGGCCATCAGCAACTACAGGACAACATCACCCGCCTTTGATAGTGATGCCTCTCTTCCAGATGTACTGAACATCTTCTACGTTCGGCTTGAGTGCAGAATGATGCGGCAGTGAGGAAGACCACCCCTCCTCCTAACGACCAGGTGCTGTGTGTAACCACGGCTGATGTGAGGAAAACTCTATGCAGAGTCAACCCATGGAAGGCTGCTAGACCAGACAACATTCCTGGCAGAGTGCTCAGAGGATGTGCAGATCAGCTAGCAGATGTTTTCACTGACATCTTCAACATCTCCCTGAGCAGCACCATCGTTCCAATGTGCTTCAATATTAACACCACTGTCACCGTGCTGAATAAGTCTTCATTGTTCAGCCTCAATGACTACCGTCCATCATCATGAAGTGCTTTGAAAGGCTCGTCATGAGGCACATCAATACCCTGCTGCCCCACTTACTGGACCCGCTGCAGTTCGCGTATCGCCCAACCGTTCAACGGATGATGCAATTGCCACCACCATACATCTGGCCCTCACCCACCTGGACAAGAAGGACACCCACGTTTGAATGCTGTTCATAGACTTCAGTTCAGCATTCAACACAGTCATTCAGGAGGAGCTGATTGAAAAGCTGAACCTACTGGGCCTAAACACCTTCATCTGCAACTGGGTCCTGGACTTCCTGACTAGGAGACCTCAGTCAGCCCAGATTGTGAACAGCATCTCCAGCACCACCACACTGGGCACGGGGGCCCCTCAGGGCTGTGTCAGACTCTGCTGACTTATGCAGCAATCTACGCTCCAATCACATCATTAGGTTTGCCAATGACACAACCTTGGTGGTTCTCATCAGCAAGAACAATGAGTCAGAAAACAGAGAGCAGCTAACGGACTGGTGCAGAGCCAACAACCTGTCTCTGAATGTCTACAAAACAAAAGAGATTGTTGTTGACCTCAGGAGAGCATGGAGCAGCCACTCTCCACTGAACATCGATGGCTCCTCTGTGGAGATCGTCAAGAGCACCAAATTCCTTGGAGTTCACCTGACGGAGAACCCCACCTGGTCCTTCAACACTATCTCCATAACCAAGAAAGCCGAGAAGCGTCTCTATTTTCTGTGAAGGCTGAAGAAAGTCCACCTCCCATCGTCACAACATTCTACAGAGGAACTATTGAGAGCATCCTGAGCAGCTGCATCACAGTCTGGTTTGGAAATTGCACCTCATCAGATCACAAGACCCTGCAGCGATAGTGAGGACAGCTGAGAAGATCACTGGGGTCTCTCTTCCCTCCATCATAGACATTTACACCACATGCTACATCCGCAAAGCCATGAGCATTGTGGATGACCCCACACACCCCTCACACATACTCTTCACCCTCCTGCCTTCTGGAAAAAGGTATCGAAGCATTCTGATCCTCACGGCCAGACTGTGCAACAGCTTCTTCCCCCAAGCCATCAGACTCCTCAATACTCCGAAACTGGACTGACACACATATGCGCACACACACACACACACACACACACACACACACACACACTCTGAACTGAACACCATCCCATTCCCATTGCAATATTTGCACACATTTCTGCATTGACGCTATTGCATTTTTGCTGCTATTGTATTATACAAATATAGTATTTCATTTATTGTCACTATTATACACTTTACCTGGCTTCTACCACAATTACTGCTATGGCCATATTTGGTATAAGCTAATCTGCTGAAGACTAAGGCACTAAGGCACCTATCTTTTGCACTACCTGTTATATCAGACACTTCCACACTAAAACTGTGTACTTGCCAGTACACTGCCACTTACTGTGCCTATTGTCCTGCTTTAGTAGTATTGTATTTTCCTGTGTTGTTAACACACATTTGCAAGTGCCCTTTGTGTAGAATGTGTAGATCGTATTTAGTCTCATACGGTTAGTGTGTTGTTTTATGTAGCACCATGTTCCTGGCGGAACGCTGTTTCATTTCACTGTCTAATGTACCAGCTGTATATGGTTGAAATGACAATAAAGCCACTTGAACCTGATCTTGAACTTGAATACACATGCTAAAAATACTGAAAGAACTATGAGTTTTACTTTGTTTGTAGGTTTCGAAAGTAACTTGAAAGTAATTAGTTATCTGATTACTTTTTACATGTAGTAAGCAGTAATGTAAGGAAATTACTATTTCAAAGTAGTAATTACTAAACTGTAGTGGATTACTTTTTTTGAGTAACTTACCCAACACTGGTTATAATACTAGTTCATTAATTTCATTTATGTTAATGCAGGGTACATAAAAGCAAATTCCCATTTGCTTCTACCAGTAGCTATATAAGGTTTTAGTAAGATGCAGTTATGATCTATATTTCATTAGCGTGGTTCAAAAACATTGCTGTTGTATATGTTGTGTCTGCTGTTGCCAGAGAAACAATGTAGCAGTCAATACAATACAAGCGTTTTAAAATCTTTTTGAAGCTGGGATGCTGTACTGTAGTGATAGTAGTTCTCAGTTTTGACTGCAGTAGGCTACCCTGAGCGGTACACTCCTGCTGTGCATCCAGTTCAGTAGTCCAATGTCAGTGAATGCGAAACACACAACACAACTGTAATCACAGCCGCAGAGCAATAAAAATAATAAGCCTTTCATTGAGTTTCATTATGTACGTTGGGTTAAAAGAAAAGACCAGAATGCATGTGCTATGGTGAGTACAGTGATTTGTATTGATGTTCATTCTTTGGAATGAAGCCCTTTTTTCCCTTACTTTTTCATTGACAGTCTCCCATGCTGAGCTGCTTGGACAGCAGACGCTAGGTGCATCACTAGCACCTGTTGATATGTGTGTGCCAACAGTTCTGGCAGCTTAACATTAGAGCAGGTTGACATATGTGCTAGGTTGAAAATGAGTGGCTTAGCCACACATTTATTTAGGCAAGCAATGAATAATGGCATGATTGCTGTGAAAGATGTGATGTGAATTCTGTCACTACTTCACTGAATGGAGAACCACAGTAATTTAAATATGGGGTGTTTTCTCTCATATACCCTTCAACTCACTCGTTATACCCTCACACACCTATTACAGTCTATCAGCAACGCAATAGAAAATAATATATTATGATAATATGCCTGCTGTTAGGCCAATTTAATGTTTTCTGCACTCTTCATTTTCTGGGAAAAAAAGACTAGAACACAGCATCTTGTGCTTTCAAGTATCAGGAACTCCAAGAAGGACTGTAAGTGTTCCAGTACTGTGCCCTCCTGCTGTTATATATGTAAGATATTGAAAATGTTTCTACTTGACCTGCTCTCCTCCTGTATTTTTAGACGCCATGTAATTTAACTTTTATAGGTTGTCCTATAAAAGACATGTCAAGAGGTTCATGGGAAATTGCTGGTGTATGACTTCTTTCTGGGCATACATCGATTGTATTATGTGTTTAATTGAGTGAATGGAGTGCAAATTGAGTGAATTTTAAGCTTGTGCAAAAATGCAGTTCCCCCCTGCGGGACTTCCATATGAAAATCAATTTGATGAGGTATATCTGTGTGTTGTACGTTGGTAGAGTAACCATGTTAATTTTAATGAGACCTTTCTTTATTCATAGCCACTAGCAGGAATGTAGCATCCCCTAGTAGTCCTGCCAAACAATTATTCATAACCTGTATGTACTTAATTCACACACCTTAAGAATGACTGTTTTTTTTTATCAACAAGGTGGCATTTCATTGATTATTTTCTAATACACATCTCTTTCCATAGTTGCTTGAAGGTACAATAACTATGTAATTGAACTTTCGCAAACAGGATACGTCATTACCAAGCTGAATAGCAATTTATTTCTACCAATACATGATTACCCTGAATGAATTTGGTATAAGCTCTATGTGCTTGAAATAATTCATTATTAGGCACAAGATTAATTCATTTTGGGGTTTTTTTCAGAGCTTATTTCCATGATCCCGCAAAGTGATTTATGGTGTGTAAGAAACAGGTGTTGTACTACTGTGAGAACATACCATATACAGTATGTATATATGTGTGTGTATATATATATATATATATGTATGTGGTATCTTTCAAAAGTGAGTACACCCCTCACATTGACAGTGTAAATTTGCTGTCCCCACAAAGTAACTCAACACACAGCCATTAATATCTAAACCGCTGGCAACAAAAGTGAGTTCACCCCTAAATGAAATTGTCCAAATTGGTCCCAATTAGCCATTTCCCTCCCCGGTGTCATGTGACTTCTTAGTGTTACAAGGTCTCAGGTGTGAATGGGGAGCAGGCGTGTTAAATTTGGTTTCATTGCTCTCACACTCCCTCATACTGGTCACTGGAAGTTCAATATGGCACCTCATGGCAAAGAACTCTCTGAGGATCTGAAAAAAAATAATTGTTGCTGTACATAAAAATGGCCTATAAGAAGATTGCCAAATAGGGGTGTACTCACTTTTGTGAGATACTGTAAATACTTTTTAATAATGACAAAGGAACATGACAAATAGATCAAGGTGTTGACTTGGCCTCCAAATTCCCTAGATCTCATCTGATTGAGCATCTGTGGGATTTACTGGACAAACAAGTCCAATCCATAGAGACCAATCCATAGAGACCTTGCAACTTACAGGACTTAAAGTATCTGTTGCTAACATCTCAAGATATGTGAAGCTCAATGCAGAGCAGTAAACCAAAACTATTGATTACTGGTAGTCAGCTTCTCTCCAAGGCTTCATGCTAGTGAGCAGCCCTCTTTCTTCCACACCTCACTGCTGCCAGCAGACAGAGACTGACAAGCTAAGAGGATTGATGTTGGTGAAAAGAGGCCAATGTTCAACGTGAGAGAAGACTGATAAATTTCTGCAAAATGGAAGTGAATAAAGGCAGTGCAGAATAGAGAACATGCTGAAACATTCACAGTGGGATTTTAGGAGCTTCATGACGTCGTTCCCCGCATTAGTAACTATGCTTGCATATTCTCAGGCACAGCCAGTGTCCTTTCTTATCATAACTTTAATGGACATAGCAGGGACCTTCTTCACTGAGGTGACCCACAAGCTAAAGAAAGATATATCTAGTGGTATGAGTTATTGTGCAATCTCATGCTCTCTCTCTGTCTCTTTCAGTCTCTCTCTCTGTCTCGTTCTCTTTCTCACTCTCTCTCTCTCTCTCTCTCTCTCTCTCTCTCTCTCTCTCTCCGCAGGTGTGGATCGATGCAGGGACTCAGATCTTCTTCTCTTATGCTATTTGTCTTGGTGCAATGACTTCACTAGGAAGCTATAATAAATATAAATATAATTGCTATAGGTAAGTACTCGGTTGTGTGTATTGATATTTTAGTACGGGGTAGCCTAATGGGTTTAATTTTTTTAATCTACTTTCAACCTGTGTGTTTGTGTGTGTAGGGACTGCTTGTTGTTGGGATGCCTGAACAGCGGAACCAGCTTTGTGTCCGGGTTTGCCATCTTCTCCATCCTGGGTTTCATGGCGCAGGAGCAGGGTGTGGCCATCTCCGATGTAGCTGAGTCAGGTAGGCTGGGGGTTAAAGGTCATCAGTGATCGCATATATACTGTATTCATCATGTATGTCATTAGAGCAGTGTTCCTTAGCGTGTAATGGATGTGTGTCTCTCTCAGGTCCCGGATTGGCCTTCATAGCGTATCCAAAGGCAGTCACTATGATGCCACTGCCCACTTTTTGGGCTATACTCTTCTTCATCATGCTTCTGCTGCTGGGCCTAGACAGTCAGGTGGGTCTCCTCTCACACACACACACACACACACACACACATTTTATGTACAAACCTACAAATTATCAATCAGCAATGCAACCCAGATCAGACCCAGTTTCTTTACATGTACACATATGAATAAAATCATTATTCATGCTTTCCCCAACATCTAACCGACACCCCCAGGCTCAATACTGTCTGGGGCGGACTTTCCCAAAAGCACTGCAAAGTTAAGATGATGTGAACTGGGAGAGAGAGTGTTCAGTGTGACGCTCGCTCTACCGTTTAACAGTCATTTGCATGCTGCGATGCTTTTGGGACACTCCACGCAGGCTAAGACTAGATATATGAGCTCTGGAGTGTGATTGAAGTGGGATATGTGTGTTATGACAGGCATTCATAGCTCGAACACACACTCGGTGAGGATATGAAATATTATCTCAAACTTTGGACATAAGCCTGCAAGCGGACGTCGCTGGGTTATATTTAGGCCTGGCTTCAGTTAGTCACTTTGCACATGACTTGATAAAAAGCCGAACGTGTTGCAGCGATTTGACAGTTTCATCAGCGTCACATGACTTCCGAAAATGTGATCCGAGCTTTTGGATGTATATGTATACCCGAGTAAAGGTTTAGACAATTCACAGATGTTTGTGTGTGTGTGGTCAGTTTGTAGAAGTGGAGGGTCAGATTACCTCCTTGGTGGACCTGTACCCATCCCTCCTAAGGAAGGGATACCGGAGAGAGATCTTCATCGCTGTCATCTGTGTCATCAGTTACCTGGTGGGACTCACCATGGTCACTAATGTAAGAAATTTTCCATGTGCGTGTGCATGAGGGTGTGTGTGTGTGTGTGTCCTAATTAGACCAGTAATGACTGATGCATGACAGATGCATTTAGAGCAACCAACCATTTAATATGATGTACCGTAATTTCTGGACTATAAGCCGCTACTTTTTTCACAGACTTTGAACACTGCGGCTTAAACAGCGATGCGGCTAATTTATGGATTTTTACGGGCTAACCAAAACATTTAAACTCGTCACATCGGACCAATGAAATTACCGAACAGGTCACAGTGGAGGTCATGATTCCCCTGTGAAGCAGCGCGCTTTAAGCACTCGTGCGCATGCGCCTGCTTCTTTAGTGTTGACATTCCAACCACGTGTCTTGTATTGACGTCATGTCGCCGCCCCGTCTTGTCATGGGTCATCAGGTCACGTGTGTTATTGTATTGCCCGCAGCTGTTAGC
>JAOUWY010000075.1:15952058-15968032 GCA_025728095.1 Prietella phreatophila
GAGTGAGTGAGTGAGTGAGTGAGTGAGTGAGTGAGTGAGTGTGTGTGTGTGTGTGTGTGTGTGTGTGTGTGTGTGTGATTACTTTCTTAAATGGGCCGAGAGGTAGGGAATGGAGACGAGGCTACTCCTCATTAACTCTGGATCCAGGGTAGACACATTACATAGGGCAAGAAAAGAGAAATAACTGTCTGTAGGCTTTGTCACGTTCTTCTTTTTTAATTTATTTTCACTCTCCAGTTTCCCTTAAAGTTAGCTTGTCTATAGTTTCCAAGCTGAGAAACCAAACATTTTCCCTTGAAACACATACCCTTTGCAATTATCAGACTTTTTGCACACAAAAAAAGCTCCTTATATGGAAATTTATTCCATTTGCAGACCATTCTGAAAAACTATTTCTCTCTGTGTGCAGTTTCTGTGGATGTTCTCTGCACTGGTTTCCTCTGGTCATACATTTTGTAGGATTTGGTACCAGCACAGGGACTTAATTTCTTATTCGGCAACAGACTTTAAGTCTTATAAGATTATTGTGGCATAGTGACAATGCAAACAACAACAACAACAACAAACCCTCAACCCTGTTAACATGTGCTACGAAGATACTGCATCTTGTAAGACTTGTTGGAACCCTGATACATTATAAAAACAGTCAGGTGTTTGCCAGAGATCCATAAGCTTGTCCTTCATCTCTACAGTCCACTGCTCATGCAGAATGCTTGTACATATTTTTGTGATCCAACCCCCACCCCTCCGGATTCTGTCATTGTCTATTGTCTCTATCAGTCATCTAGTTACATCATCGATCATCTCACAGTGCAAGACACATGTATATATTAAATATAACATGTTTGGAAATATTCAAATCTCAGATCATAATGGATGCTTAAGATTGACTTGTTTACCCTTTCACACTAACAGAGCATTGAGCTCCCAACCTGGAAATTCATATGAAAGGGTAAATCTGAGATAAAAGCATTCATTAAATCATGTTTATGCTTGACCTTAGATGGACTTTAGATCACATTAGGGGCCAATCTTGTCAAGCTTTTAAGCATTCACAAACATTTTCTGTCTGTACTAGTGGCAGCAGGGTGAATTGGTATAATTATAGTTGGTATAATTATGTGTGTAAACAAGACACAATTTTAGTCTCGTGAAGCTTTACTGAAATATAAGCATGTAGTATGTGGGCCTGCGTGTATAGCTGTAGTAGACGCCATGCCGGGCCTGATGGCTCAATTCAAAGTCAGCAGCACGAGTGATTTATGGCTTGGCTTTAATCAGCCTGCTGAAAATGCAATTAGACAGGCTCCTGCAGTGTGCAAATGAGCCGTCTCAATGCCACTTGGGGATGCACACAGTTAATTATCTGGTTAGGGCACCTGTTAGTGAGCTGCACTGGCCGGTACAGAGTGGCAGAGAGGTCACAGAGCTGTGGGGAATGAGGAAGGCGCAACCATGGGAGTGAGGGCAGTGATGAGGGTGGTGATTAGTAAGGAAGGTGTGGATAGATTGAGAGTCCATGGCGTGGTGAAGGTCACCATGATAAGGTCAGTGGGTGTGTCACAGTATGAATGTAAAGGGTGAATTTGAAAATACAAAGTGGATACAAAGATGAAAAGATTTTCTGGTTGCATTTTGTGTAAGGGAAAATAGTAATGCGGCTGAAACATAAAAATGGCTTTCTCAAAATTGCACATTACAATAGTAGTTCAATGTCATTAACATCAATTTATGACAGCAATACAGCATAAAGCATTTAAGCAGTCAAAGAAAATGAGCAGTATGGTATAGTTGGAGGATCGCTGGAGGATGATAGAGTGAGAATGACTGTTGTTAGTGAGACAGAATGAGCATGTTCGAGAGATGGACAGGTGAGAGGTGATAGAGGCACCAGGCATGCAGGGTGTGAAAACGGGTGAGAGAGGTTAGGTAGCTGACGTGGCATGAAATGAGTTTAGCAGACATTGAAAGTGTGTGAGAGGCAGCAGAAATTGAGGGGTTGTCATGGGGAGGAGGAGAAAGATAAAGAGGTGAGTGTTTGAGATGAGTATTGGGTTGGACAGTGACAGTGAACATGCAGAATGATCTGCAAGGGTTGAGACTGTTACAAGGACGTGTGTGTGCGTGTATGTGTGTGTGTTTGAGAGAGAGAGAGAGAGAGAGAGAGAGAGAGAGATTATGCAAATGTGCAAATTAACTGGTAAACTTTTGAGACACTGCGTAATTCTGTAATAATGAGCAGGAGCCACAGTACATCTAATCTGTTTTAATTTTCAGTGGCATTAATTATTTTAGGATTGCAATAAATATATTTTCAATTTTAATAAAGGGTTGTGAATTTAAATGAGGGAGAATGAGAGAAAATAAGGAAGTAGAACAGGTGGTCACACTCGTTTGAGTGATCTAGCCTGGGGATAAGAACTCTACTCATTTAGAACAATATTTGTGCGAGTAGTGTTGGGAGGGGGGTGGTGAATCGTCTTCATTAGTTTGTGATTCGGTGCGCTCCTGCCTGCCTCTAGTTCAAATGGGCCGGGTATTAATCATGCAGCAGAGATTAATGAGAGAGCTCTAATGAGCTGCCTTCTATTCAGAGACTAGCATCTCACTACACTATGGAAATTTATATAAGTGCAGCCCAAAAATTTCCATACCGCAATGAGTTGCTAGTCTATAATCTATAATATAATGCACATTAGAAAGCAAGTGATGCCACAGGTGGTTCCTGAAGCAGCATTGTTAGTAATGACGAAGAGAACGGCAGCCATACATATTTTGATTTGATTATCTTTCAAATCAGTTATTCTGAGAAATATCCAATTAATGAAAATGATAAGATGTAATGACAGACACAATAATGAAGACAACAATAACAATAAGATAATGACAATGACATGCCCTTTTGGCAATGTTTGAAAGCTCTATAAAATTCAGATAACAGTGTAATTTGATTTTCTCTGGGCTTTGTGCCTGTGCTTTTGGACTGCTCCATTTTGCTAACCTTTGCATTGACAGTTCTAACGTAACACTATTAAATATTAACTCCTATAGCTAAGACCTCTGTATTCATGTTACTTTTATAATCTAATTGTGTTGAGGCTTGTATAATCTTATAATATTGTAGCATTTTGGTTCGGTTGACACTTTCTGCTTGGCTTTGGATAAACCATGCAATAACACTGCCCTATTTGCTACACAGGCCTTTATTAAAAAGTACACCAACTTCATCATCTTTACTGCTCTTATGGTTTATGCATGTTTTGACATATTGTCTCTTCTTTATAAGGTCGTCACCAGTAAATTCTAGCCAAAATCTAATTAGGCAACATCATGCTCCCAAATTCATGTTATATAAAGCTATTTACAACATTGCCTTAGAAAAGAAAGATATAACAAAGGTTAGTTCTGCTTCAGTAATTTGATTGGACCAACAGCATTTCACGAGTGCTGATATATATGCTGATAAATATATTTAGTATAACAACACTGGGATATTTCACTGTTTATATCACTCCACTTGTCTGTATTTGCTATATAAAAATCCAATTCTAGTAATAGTTCCTTACATTGAAACCATTACTACACTTACTACAGGTTCTCAGTCAATCTGCCCATAGCACAGAAACTTGCAATGCTCTGTAAAGATGTGGCTTCTTTGGGAACTATTTTTGTTGATGGAGAAACAATATACAAAATATTTGTCTATATTGTGTCTGAAATGTCAGTTACTCTATATTAATTTCCTGTTTACAGAACTGTTGTATATAACACTTGTACTCACAGTAGTAAGCCAATATTCACTACAACAATGTTCTTTTTTTTATCACTTCTTACATTATAAACTGTACGAAAATCAAACCCTGAGAGAAACCAAGACCAAGACCAAGATCATCCTCTGGCCTCAAGTCATTTTTATAGCAAATACTCTAGGAATTCTAGATTATATGGTGAATTAATTAAAGAATATGAATGTGCAAAGTTACAAAGAGTGGTAGAGCTGCACAATTCATGACTAAGTTGCTGAATTACTGACACTCTTATTGCAACAGAATATATCTTTTGCCAAACAACTGCCTTTAGTATTATACTTAAAATGATACGAGGAGGCTATGAGCAAGACTTCATCCCACAGTTAAAAAGCAAAACCTCGCCACAGGAGTATTAATGTCTGGTTAAATAATTAGCTATGGCAGTTTTCTGTTTTTCTGCAAATACAGTGTCAAGAAAAAGTATGTGAACCTTTTGGAATTTCATGGTTTTCTGCATAAATTTGTCATAAAATGTGATCTGATCTTCATCTACGTCAGGGGTACTGACAAATATAATGTGTCTAAACACATTGTATTTGTAATTGGAATCTCTGTCTCCAATTACCTAACCCTTTCATGTCTTTATTGAGAACAACCAAAAAAACCTCATTCTGCTTTTGGAAAAAGTATGTGAACCCTTGAGTTAATGACCTCAAAACAGGTCATTGGAGTCAGGTTTTGCACAGCTGGAGTCTCGTTAAAAAAATGAGCTTGGAGGTGTGGGCTACAGCTACTTTGACTGATAAAAACCCCTCAACCTTTTGGAGTTTGCTCTGCACAAGAAGGACACGCTTATGTGAGCCATGCCTCGCCAAAAAGAGCTTTCAGAAGCTCTACGATCAAGAATTGTTGATTTATGTAAAGCTGGCAAGGGTTACAAAGTGATTTCAAAGACTTTAGAACTTCACCAGTCTACAGTTATGCAAAGATTCTACAAATGGAGACCCTTTGGGACTGTTGTTACTCTACCAAGAATTGGGCACCTAGTCAAAATGACACCAAGAGCACATCGAAGACTCATCAATGAGGTAAAGAAACAACCCCGAAAGTTTGCAAATGAGTACATTGACAGTCCACAATGCTATTGGCAAAATGTTTTGTGTACTGATGAAACTAAGATTGAACGATTTGGAAAAACCACACAGCACTACATCAGGTGTAGAAAGGGCACGGCAAATCATCATGAAAACATCATCCCAACCATACAGTATGGTGGAGGAAAAATCATGATTTGGGCCTGCTTTGCTGCATCAGGGCCTGGACAGCGTGCAATAATTCAGGGGAAGATGAATTCCCAAGTATATTAGACAATTCTTCAGGATAATGTGAGAATGTCTGTACGTCTGCTGAAACTGTATAGAAGTTGGGTGATGCAGCAGGACAACGACAAAAAACACTGGAGCAAGTCCACAACAGAATGGCTTCAGAAAAACATAATCCGCCGTTTGGAGTGGCCGAGTCAGATCCCAGACCTCAACCCAGTAGAGATGCTATGGAATGACTTGAAGAGAGACATACACATGAGACATCCAAAGAATAAGACCGAGCTAAAGAAGTTCTGCCAGGAAGAATGGGCTAAAATTCTCACGTCTGATCCACAGCTACAGGACATGCCTGGTTGAGGTTATTGCTGCCAAGGAGGGGTCAACCAGTTATTAATTCTAAGGGTTCACTTACTTTTTCCACTGTCGTTTTGAATGTTGAATGTGTTCAATAAAGACATGAAAGTTTATTTTTGGTGTTATTATTTTATACACATTATATTTGTCAATACCCTTGACTAAGATGAAGACCAGATCACATCCATCTTCTACCACTTTTCAGATTCACAGGGAACCTGGAGCCTATCCCAGGAATCATCGGACACAAGGCGGGGTACACCCTGGTGCCAGTCCATCACAGGGCACAATCAAATACACACTCACACACCCATTCATACACTATGGACAATTTATACACACCAATCCACCTACCATTCATGTCTTTGGAATGGGGGAGGAAACCGGAGTACCCAGAGGAAACCGGAAAGAAACAGAGAGAACATGCAAACTAGGCACACACGACCCCGGGAGGAATCGAACCCCAGACATTGGAGGTGTAAGGCGAAAGTGCTAACCACTAAGCCACTGTGCGCCCCAACCAGCTCACATGTTATGACAAATTTATGTAGAAAATCATGAAATTCCAAAAGGTTCACATACTTGAGAATTCTTGAGAATCATAGCTGTTCTTTAACCAAATTGCATTCAGAAACCAGCCAGGACTGTGTATCAAAAGTAATATCAAACTTAACAGCTAGCCAATGTAAAGTTACAGTATATTACACATTACAGTAATCTAATTTAGAGGGTAAAAGCATAAACTCTTTGTTCTGCATCATTGATGGGCAACATTTATATGTACAGAAGTTCTTACAACTTTAATAATTTGGGTCCTATAGATCAGAATACAAAGAATAATAGCCATAATGTTATTCATTAAACCAACAAATCTGGTACTTTTCTCTAGCATTTCTTTTAGCATAGCAGTATCAACAAATACAATGGCATTTAACTAATTTATATATACTTTGTATTGTCTACTTCAGCCTAGCGATTATGTAGTGGGAGTATTTGAGTATGTGTCCTTTAAATTCCTTTTTGGAGTCCTTTTATGTCACTGTTCATTTTTCCAGCAGTGCACTAGATGCATCTCAATATTCGAGACTGAGGAAGGAGCACAGCAGCTGATGTGGAACGGCAGTTCTCCCTTCTCCATTAGTAAACATCACTCTCTCTTTCCCTCTCCCCATGATCCACTTTGCCTCTGATTAAAGCATTCGTTCAAATCTCAGGGCTCTGCCCTCCAACTGAGATTTCTGTTCATTAATTAAAGCTTAATGCAATTAATTATCACCTAAATGAGAATTCAGAGCTTGTTTGTTAAAACTGAAATGCTGAAAGATTTATGCTTGTTTAATGGCACTTCAGTGGATACCAAAGAGCTTCATAAAAGGCGTCTTGCATAAGACAGGTGTGAAATATTCTTTTATTCTTTTTTAATTCTTTTTTAGGATTTGTTTCAAAAATCAGTTTTTCCACAGCCTTCCCTTGTTGTTGTGGATAACAAGTTGTTAGACAAACCTTCAGTGTTTTTCTAGATTTCCTGTCTATTACATATTACATATATCAATCCCCTGTTTCTTTTCAGGTCTTGATTCACATTTTCAGGCTGATACTTTAATTATTCATAGAAAAATGTCATGTTCGTAAACATTCAGTAATCATATGAGTACCTTATAGATCATAATACACGCTTAACTAATTTTCAGACATAGCGCTCTGCTTACCCATGATAGATCATTTATGAAGTAGTCACTCCTCTAAATGTGAGTGCAAACCAATTTAACATTTTATTTAATTTCATTTACACATGAAAACATTTACTTGCAATGTATTACACCCTTACCTTATTTGCCATCTGGCATGCATTACTTATACAATAAACACACACTTGTCCTTATTTTCCCCATCACAGCTCAGTTCTGGCGTGTGAAGCAGTGGGATTCCATTCTAACATCAAAATGACACCCTTCAGCAAACACCAGACATCATATCTCTACCAGTGCAGTGGTAGGGATATTGTCGTGCATGTATCTATGAAATAACAGCACACACTGACCTAATGAAACTCAGACACAGAAAATAAAATACCTGCATCACATATGATTTCAGATTGATGGCTCATGGCTTGTCAGAGTTTATCTAATTTATATTGCTTAATACACTTGTTTTTACTCAATTATACCACAATAAAATAAGACTGCAAGGCTTTGATAGATTTTTAGTAGTATGTGAATCTTTATTTTATGCAGAACAATTTAGCACAGATGGAATCTCTGGGGTTCATTTACAACTTGCTGCTGGCTTCCGTTTCCTCATATATGCGCTTAATATTTTTAACTGACTCAATACATGCATCAAGGGCAAATGCATCGCCATAAAACTTTATGCTATGCAGAGCCGAGCTGCTTTGAGGCAGTGACAGTTTCTAACAGCATGTGGCAAATAAGCATTCACAGGATGAACCCGTGATAAGACTGTTGTGCAGTGGAGACATCTACACATGCCTGGCAAACCTAAATTACTGCTTCTGCATTTGCAAGTTATAGCCATCATATCATTCGGTACATTTGTCATATATATGCTTTGGAGGCTATGATATTTTTGACATTTTATTATGATTAGTATATGAATATGCCTTTTTGATGTGCTAGTGAACTTTGACCTTTAAAAAAATCCTCATTACATTTATATATTCAAGAATTTTGTTTCATAGGATAGTTCATTCTGTGTTGCCAAATAAAAATAAGCCATAACTAGATACAAATGCTGTTGATAAAGAATCCTGAATAAAGTATAAACCCACATATAAATGTAATTTCTTTTCTAATGCTTTGCTAGATTGAGTGTAATTTGCAGTTAGGTTCATTGTCTCAGCTGCATACCTCAACAGTTTGATAAACTCCCTGGCATGCAGATTGACCATGGGATATTGAGGTAAACGCCCGTTCATGGGTATTAGGTCATGAGAATAGAGACTGAAAATAAAAATTTAAAATTTTTAACGGATTTTGTTAAAGGGTTTGTACCATTTCAGCCCTTTCTGATAATGCATGCATTCTTCCTCGGTATGTGTATTAATGCCAAAGGCTTAGAATTGAGCTTGCTCTGATTCGTTTTGTAAACACTGCTATTCTCCTCTGTATTCATTGCCTAGTCCGCAGCAGGGCTCAGGCCTAAACAAGTCTCTTTTTTGTGTTTTACTTGCTCTCTTAGTTTAGATTTTATATATTTAAACTCTCTTTCTCTCTCTCTCTCTCACACACAGTGTAATTGTCATTTGGCCGCTGCTAGTTCCTCATGTTTGATTACATTCCACTTAGGTAGTTAGAGAAGGACACACATTTGTGCTGGTTATGGAATGTGATCAATAATGGATAAGTTAGCTACCCAGAGGTGTCCTACATATTTATGCAGCCCTCCTGGTAGTGTGCATATTGGGACTGAGTATTTATGCTATTTTCTCGCAGTGTCACACAGTTTCATTGCAGCTTCAACAGTGGGGTGCTGTTTGAGAGGCAGACTGGGCTAACACTACATGAGGGCCAGATTTTGTTGCAGGATTTTTCTCTTATTTTAATTCAGCATTGGTTTACATGAGTTTCTCTCATTTGTAAAGCACATTTAGTACAGCAAACCTTATGTAACAAGTCTTATCTATGTAACATCAAAGTCAGGATACAGGCATTGTCTGTTTGATGAGCTTTAAAAGTGTGAAATTAAATTTTTCTGCCAATGCACACAGCAGACACGTCAGAGTGATTATTATCAACATGCACCTTAGCATAGATCCATGATAATCTCATCAGATCTAATCAGCTTTAAAATCTTGATTTTTTTTCCTCATTTTGGTGGTGGGTGACTCAAGACCAGGATGAAATAAATATGGAACTCTTGTTTAATGGCATTCTTATTTTATCATCCCACACACACTAAACTCTTTCCTTCTTGTGTAGTACATGTTATGAGCCTGAGTTAAAGCTGCTTGTTGGCATCACCTTCTGGCCAAAAGCATGTCAATCAGGGTTTTTTTCTCTGGACTCATTTCAGGTTTGTGGAATCAATTACATGAGCAGTTGAGATCTGCACTGACCCAAAATGTCATACCTGACCTTGATCTACAATGTAATGTTTCATATCATTTGGTATCGATAATTATTGATAAATTGGAATCTTTTTGAAACAAAGACAAGTAGAAAAAAAAGGTTGAATTTAACCACTGTATTTTTCATTTATTAAGGCAAACAACAAATAATTTTAGTTTTACAAGTCGAAAACAAAATAGAATTTAAACAAATATCTTCTGTTATATTTGGTATGAACAATAAATAAATAAGTGTTAAAGAAACTCATGAGCCTCGTATAAAACTTCCACTTTAACACTTCCACATAACACTGTGCTGAGGTCTATGTCTGAGGAACCAAGCTCCTGCTTTGAGGACACTCACTGTCCTCCCCAAAGCTGACATTTTAACAGAAAACACAACAAACGGCAAAACGTCACATTACTTCCTTGCCCGTTGTCACACACACTGTACATGTGCAGAGCACTGCACATGCGCTCTACAAGTCTCTCGCAGCTTGTTTCTTGTTCCGTTCTTGGCCAGAACTGGGTTTTTTCCTGCATAGCTCACAGCGGTGTTCTGATGTTGGTCAGACTAAAAGAAACCAAAAAAACCTGCCACACTCATGAGCTGATGTGTCCTTTTTATTCACAGTCTCCTCAGCAGGCTCTGATATCATTTTCACATGTGTTTTGATGTCACATGGCGATGATGTAACCGAACCCTTCAGATAAGCAACTTGTTATTGGCTGTTTGCTTGTCTCTCGTAGCACACTCATTTAGCAAGGCATATAATAGGCTGTGTATGATCTAGAGACGACACACACAGAAGGGTTGTTTATTCAACCGAACTTCATGTCTGTTTACATTTTATCAAGCATTATACCGATAATTGTTTTCTATTATTATGGATTACAGATACAGTTTTATCACCCAGCCCTAGTATCTACACAGTTTCACAATTAGAAGTTGAGGAACCTAGATGATGTGCATAATTCCCCGAAATATTAAAGTGAGTTTTGGAATCATGGTGGTTTTAACCAATCAGTATGTTTATCAGTGGTGGCAATTTCAGTAACCCAGGCATGAGGGATAAGCAGATTTTGTCTGGCCTATTACTTTGTTTTTTGCCCAGCAAGGTTCAAAAAACCTTGTATATAAACATATACAAAGACAATAAAGATGCTAGCCAGAGTCAAATAATATATTTTACATTTGATGTGAGTAGAGAACAGCACAGCTCATGAATGAAAATTGTCAATGTTTTTTTAGGGGTCAATCACAAAAGGTGCTGGAACCCTATTGTTTTTCCTTCATCTTTTTAATTACTGAATGCTGGACATCTATGGAAGCCTCTGGAACAAGTTTATGATAAAAAGATATTAAATTTGGCACGTGCCAATAGTCATTTTACCAATTTTGGGCTCCCCCTCTCAATGCCTCTAGTGCCAACATCTAGTCAAATTTCAAGATAAATTTGAACTTTTTAACAAAATAGTTTTCCAAGTGGACCCCATGATGCCATTTTTGGCCATGTTAGATTTTTATTAGATTAAATTATAACCTTAAGTTTATTAGCCCACAATATTTAGCTTCACCAAATTTTGCTTAGATGATTTAAAAAAAGTCCATTTTTTGTACATTTTTACTAAGTTTACTAATATAATGTTATGATTCAATTTAGGTTAAGCTGCACACAGTAATCAGCTTGCAATTCAAGGAAATGATCTCTAAATAAGAGAAGCCAGGAATGAAAGACACCAACAGATCTCAACAAACCTTATGGTATATTGTAAAAAATAGACAATTGTATATACAACTGTACATGGTAAAACAACCCAGGCATGAGTTCAGGGTGGTCTAAGGCCAAAGTAATAAACAAAAGAATTCTTAGTTTTAGAGCTTCCTTATCCTAAAAGAAAAACAACAAAAATACAAAATGTACTTCCCTAATGCAAGCACAGAGACCAAAAGGACCCCACTCCCAAAAGAAATGGCAGCCACAACCCTTCTGCCTGTGAAATGAGATAGAATATTATATACAGTGATAGATATATACACAATGGCCAAGATGCAGGGGAACAACCAAGCTCAAAGTTAATAAAAAATAATAATAAATATATTTTAAAAACAGGCACCAAGTCAGAACCAGAACAGCAGTCAAAACAAAGAATACTATTAACCAGAAAAGTAAGCAAACAAGAACCAAAACACTGTCTCCTAACACAGAACCACACGAAAACCACTTCCACAAATCCCCCTACCCCCTTCTCTTCTTCCTATTTAAATATGGTCACCTTTCAGTGATGTCCTGGGAGGCAGGAGCAAAGCAGGCTAAGGCAGACAGGAAACTATGGAAGGGATTTGGACCTGTACACAAAACATGGCAGAATTAACACAAAACAAGACTTCCTATCGCAAGATATTGCGGGTTGTATCATAGGAATAAATTGCATTTTACAATATATTCAAATAGAAAATAGTTATTGTAAATTCTAAAAATATTTCACAGTATCACGTTTTGCTGTATTTTGGATCAAATAAATGCAGCCTTGGTGAACAGAAGAAAATTATTTTAAAAACATTTTTAAAATCGTACAGATCTAACACTTTTGAATGGTAGTGTAGGTCTAACGTTTTTCAGTCAAGTCTTTATCTAAAGAAAATGTAAGTCAGATTACTTTTAACTTAAAATAGGCTACAAACAATACACTCAATCATTGTCTCCTCATATTCATTCTTCTAGTTCCCACATTCGCATTCCTCATTGATAGGCCCAGGGGAGGGGTCTTTGTCTCCTCAGGTGTGAATGACATCAATATTCATGATGATTCATGATACTTCGCATACAGTCTTTCCGACAAGAAACATGTCTTACAAAAGTTAAATGACTATATTGTTTTGTTTGAATGAGTGATCAGGATGGTTCACATCATTATGTAGCAAAAACTCTAGGCTACAAGATCCAGTTTTGTGAACACATGTTTAGTATGTGTTATGTGGCCTTATTTCAGTGACTTCAATTGTTGTTTTTTTCAAAAATTATGCTTAAACTCTATTTTCTCAAAAAAACAGACATGTACATACATGCTGCTCACATATTTTTGTAGCCCTATTTGTGCTGAATACAATGTAATTAGCCAGTATAGTATGTTTATAAGCAACTGGAAAAAAAAATGTCAAGGCAGGTCAAAACTTCTCCAGGGCCCAAAAATTCAGGGTGCCGAGTTTTAAACTGTCTGCTCAGGTCCAGAGCAGACAAAATTGGATAGGTAGTCAGGAGGAGTTTAACTGACTCAAAGGTGGACCGACACTCTGGGGATGAACACCACAGTTTTACATAATAGATTAGCTAGAGTCAGAACCAAACTGGAGAAATTCCTACAAAAACACCGGTAGTAGCTGGGCATCCCTAAAAACTGACAAAGGTCACACCTCATCTTAGGAGCTGGGAAGATGCATATCACCTGAATTTTGGCACTTAATTGTTTAACCACCCCTTGTCCTACCTGTTTACCAAATAAGAGACAACTTCTCTTCCAAACCTACATTTATCCAAGTTTAAAACTATGGAAGCATTCGAAAGAAAAGTTAAAACAAGTTCTAGTAGTTCAAGGTGTTGCTTCCAGGTATCTGAATAGACTACAACATCGTCTAGGTATGAGGCACAATTCAGAACATCCTCCAGTACTCGATTCATAAGCTGCTGGAAGCCGCGTTATGAAGGCCAAATGCCATGACTGTGTACTGGAGGAAAATTGTCGGGTGTAGCGAAGGCAGAGATTGCAGCCGATCTCCAATTACTCCTTAAGAAGATCCAACTTACTAGTGAATTTAGCCGCACCAACAGAATCAACACAATCCTCCATTCTTGGAGGAGGGATTGAATCAGGCGTTGTCACAGCATTCACTCTTCTGTAACCTGTACAAAAACCAAAAGGACCCACAGCTTTTGGCATTAAAAGACAAGGGGAGCACCATGGGCTTGTTTTATAATTGCCCATTTACTAAGATTTACCCTATATGAGTGTTGTCTAATCGGCACATGATCACCCATGTCAATGTCATGTTCAATAATGGTAGTATGGGATGGAACATTAGCAAATTGATTAGGAATCTTAATAATAACTTTAATGTCTTCCTGAAACAATAGCAACACACTTTCCAATTTCTCTGGGAACTGCTGTAAAGCTTCAGAATTGGCCAAGTGAAGGAAATAAGATATAAATCATCAACCTCAGGGGATATTCAGAAGGAGAAACTTGACCCTCTAAAGGAAGAGTAACCACTGGCATCACAGCAGGAACCGGTTTGGACTTAGATGGTGAAGGATGAGCATAATACTTTTTCAATAAATTGATGTGTTACACACAGTTTTTTTGTCTATGACCAGACGTACTGAGAACGTAGTTAGTAGGACTCAACTTTTGTTTAACCGCTTCAGGTCCGGCAAACCGGGTCTGGACAGAAGATCCTGGCACAGGCAATAATGCCAACACTAGGGGTCCAACCCAAAAATAACTTTCATAGCCTCTTGAGAGGAGCACAATGTAATACCTGCCATTTCTCTTGCTAAACCCAACTGTTCACAAAGAAACTCTTTCAAAATAGTCCCCCCCCCCAGAGGGGGACAACACTTTGCCAACCACTATTCTTGTAGGGCCTTTAAGGGACCTCTCCCAGTATGACCAAACACCAGCTCTGAGGGGTTAAAGCCAAGAAATTCTTGCACAGCATCACGTACAGTAAGTAATAAAAAGGGCACCCCCATACCATTTTTCCCCGTTTCCACACAGAACATGCTCAGCATAGTTTTAAAAGTTTGATGAAAGTGCTCCAAGGCACCTTGCGACTCCACATGATAGGCATTGGAAACTTGGTAGGAAATTCGCAACTCATGCATTACTTGCGAAAATAACCAGGACCTGAAGTTTGTCCCACAATCAGTTTGTATACACCTGGGCAGTCCAAATGTAGTGTAAAACTTAGTAGGGTCTTTGACTACTACTTTCGATTTAAGTTTTCGGTCGGGAATTGCTTCAGGGAACCGGGTGGCAGCACACATAATAGTTAACAGGTAACAATTACCAGAGCTGGTTTTAGGCAATGGTCCACCACAATCAACAATAATCCATTCAAACAGATCTGTGCTGACGACAATAGGTTTTAGAGGAGCAGGAGGAACAACCTGATTAGATTCTTGCGACATCACTCTTTACACCAGGCCAATAAAAATAACGTAAGGCATGCTGATAAAGCTTATGGACACCTGCATATCCAGAACAAGGTTGATCATGAGCTAAGTTCAGAATCTGATTCTCAGTGAAATGGGAAGCACCATGTCGAATGCATCCAACCAGCAATCGTCAGAGCTGAGAGGGGACCATTTCCTCATCAGCACCCCATCTTCAATTAAATACAATGACTGATGCTCTAATTCAGATGGACCTGTTACAAAATCAAAACACTGATACTGAAGGGTCTGTTTGCTGAGCAGCCGCTAACTGGTCACGAGACATGGGCAAATTTACCTCTGGGCTAGGATGGGCATCTACTTCATATGGCATATCAAAGTTACTATTAAGCTCCTTACAGGGCCCTTCTTGAGGTAGAAAGGATGATCAACTATATCAGCCAATTTCTTTTGTTGGGCGCACGTTAACACACAAACAGGGAACACAGAGGAATGCTGATCACCAGGCTAAGAATTAACAGCCACATGTTCCGAAACTACTTCAGGTAAAGAGAAGATGCTATTTCCAGCCATGTTATTCCCTAGGATGACTGAAACCCTTGCAACTGGTAACGCTGAACACACAGCTACCTTAACCAGCCCTCGGTGTTAGTGGTTAACTGGGAAGTTGCTGTCGGGGACCTAAACTTCCTTGGCAGCGGTACCGGCTTCTGCCGCTAAACTTCCACATCGAGCCTTTTTCCTTCAGCTTCCAACTCCCGCTCCCGAACTTGCAATAGCTGCACCTGTTTCTCTTGCCACCTAAATTCTAATTCAAGCTCTTTTAGCACAAGTTGCCAACCGAGGTCTACTGTGTTGGGCCGAGGCTGTTCGTCAACCTTATCCTCTGGCTCTGTCGTGGCCTCTGCCCCGCCACGAACCTGGAGATGCTGGGTAGGCTGTTCGGCAACTCCCGGAAGTGCTTCACACTCAGGTACTACCTAATGAGCCAAAAGTGCCTCACACAACACCGTTTTGACTACCTTTTTGCTAGCTGTACACAGAATCAATATCCTCTAGTGTAGGACACAGCTTCAACACAGCTAAGTCAAACACAGTAGGTTCCACAAACACAACACCAAAACAACTTGACTCACCAAATATAAAGAGATCCTTGCCCAAATCTGTTATGACCCAGTCTAGGTTAGGCCACGCAGAGTAACCAACTCGCGATTCAGAGGAAATGATCTCTAAATAAGGGAAGCCAGGAATGACAGACACCAACAGAGTTCAACAAAAGTTGTGGTATATTGCAAAATAGGCAAAT
>JAOUWY010000075.1:16002234-16012565 GCA_025728095.1 Prietella phreatophila
TCTCTCTCTCTCTCTCTCTCTCTCTCTCTCTCTCTCTCTCTCTCTCTCTCTCTCTCTCTCTCTCTCTCTCTTCATCTGTTTGGCTAATGGCTTCCTTCAGCCTCCTAAGGGAGTATTTCTCACATTATAGCTAAGATCTCAATGCCAAGAGTGGGGTCAGTGTTAATAAAGAGACTCTGGGAGTAGGGTGTTTATTTAATTTTGTAGTTGTAGGAGAATATGTGATGTAGCCAAGTTCCCTAGTGATACAGCTATAGCACAAATTCTAACCTATAGATTTAAGTATATGAATGAATGTTTAGCCATAGTTCTTATCCTCTCTTGATAACTTTATTTGCATAGCACATTGTGTTTGTGACCTCAGCAAAAAGCTGTTTCAGCTATAAACTGTGGTGTTCTGTCCTCGTAAAAATATTATTTGACAAGTGATTTTTCCACTCCTGTTATTATCCAAATTGAAATAGCAAAATTGATGATTCATAACTGAGACAAAAATACTATGTCAAGTGTTGAGTAGAACTGTCACGGTAACTGTAATACAGTGAAACTGTGTATTAATATAATAGGCTATAAAATATAATAGGCTACAATAGAATGAAGAATGTATTACAGTGACAACAAATTCTGACACCTAATGCTGCAGCAACTAATTGTGACAGCAAGTCAGCGGCTGTAGCAGGAGAAAGAAAGCTCAAAACGTGAGCATGAATAGAGTCAACCGCAGACTTTTGACACAGATGAAACTGTCATCGTGTGACACAAGAACTGACCTGGCAATCAATCATTGGCAAGACATGCCTTTATGCTACTTTTTAGCATTTTATGTCTTGATTTGAATCAACAATGTTTACACAATACAGCTATGATTTGTTTTCTCCATATTGCATGTGGAGACCACATATTAATGCTTCACTACATCTGTGTTAAGTATTACTGCATTAAATATGTGACACACACATTTTTTCTGGTACTATTATTGTATCAAGCAGTCTCTCTCTCTCTCTCTCTCACTTACTCTCTTTCTCTTCATTTATTTGGCTAATGGCTTTCTTCAGCCTCCTAAGGGAGCATTTTTCAAACTATAGCCAAGTTCTCTATGCCAAGAATGGTGGGGTCAGTGTTAATAAAGAGACTTGCTCTGGGAATAGGGTGTTTACACAGTTTTGTAGTTGTTGGAGAATCTGTGATGCAGCCAAATTCCCTAGTGATACTGCCGCAGCATGAATTCTAACCTTTAGATTTGCAAACACAGCTTACACCAGCACTTGCTTTGTGGATGTATATAAAATATAATCTGTTTGTGAATAAAGTTCAGGCATTGACACAGATCATTCACATCATCTACTGTGTGTCAGCTCTTATTTTAAATTATAGTGTGTCCACTGCAGGTTAGTTGAGGCCTGGTCTGTGAAATGAGGTATAAGGAAGGGTGTGTGTATGTGTGTGTGCATGTGCATGTGTGTGTGTGTGTGTGTGTGTGTGTGTGTGTGTGTAAAACATTTTCTGACTGGGTGAAATAGGGTGTAAGAGTGTGTCGACATCTATCCTCATCTGGACACCCTCTTACTTGCCTCCCCCACCACGCTGGGGCCTTGTTGACATTTTCATCTGTGTCGTGTGTAATTTATGTAACGATAGTGTTGAGCCTGTGCACACTCCAGAACCGTGTAAATGCAAGCAGTGAGAAAAAGAACAAATTGCTTTTTTAAATTGCCCAGACAAGTATCCTGCTTTTACTCAATAAAGACAAAGTACACAGTTCTCTTAGGAATACGGGCTACATGGGCTCATGTATTCACGACAATGAAGCCTATGTGAGCTAAAAAATCCTGTATATTACTTACATGAAGGATTGTTGAGCCACTGCAGCCAAAAATGGTACAATGGGGTTTATATGTTCCTTATATATTCATCATTTACAGTGCCCTCCACTAATATTGGTACCCTTGGTAAATATGAGCAAAGAAGGCTCTGAAAAATTTCGTTATCGTTTAACCTTTTGATCTTTTCTTTTAAAAATCACAAACATTCTCTGCTCTCATGGATATCAAACAATTGCAAACATAACGCTAGTTTATCAAAAAATACCTTTCTTAAATATAGGGGTGCAACAATTATTGGCACCCTTTTAGTCAACACTTAGCTACTTCCCTTTGCCAAGATAACAGCTCTGAGTCTTCACTGATGAAGTTGGAGTATACATGGCAAGCGATCTGAGACCATTCCTCCATACAGAATCTCTCCATATCTTTCAAATCCTGAGGTCCATGCTGGTGGACTCTGTTCTTCAGTTTACCCCACAGATTTTCAATGGGTTTCTAGTTAGGGAACTGGGATGGCCATGGCAGGACGCTGATTTTCTGGTCAGTAAAACATTTTTGTGTTGACTTTGATGTATGTTTTGGATCATTGTCCTGCTGGAAGATCCAAGCATGACCAAGTTTAAGCTTTCTGGCAGAGGCAGTCAGGTTTTCAATTCATATCAAGTTGATATTTGATAGAGTATATGATGCCATGTATCCTAAAAAATATCCAGGTCCTCTGGCAGAAAAACTGCCCCAAAACATTAAAGAGCCACTAACATATTTAACAGTAGGACATGAGGTACTTTTCCATATGGTTACTATTGTGTGTGCAGCAAAGCCACCTTTGGTGTTTATTGCCAAAAAGCTCTATTTTGGTTTCATCTGACCATAGAACCAGTAGTGTCTGGCAAACTGAAAATGCTTGTGTTTGTTTTTGGATGAGAGTAGAGGCTTTTTCTTGAAACTCTTCCAAACAACTTGTGGTGATGTAGGTTACTTCAGGTTTGTAGTTTTGGAGTCTGCTATTCACCAGCTGGGATCCTTGGAAATTTTTTGGCCACTCGAGCCAATCTTTTCACAGTGTGCTGACACAATATAGACACACATCCAGTTTCAGGTTGATTCATAACATTTCCCGTTGACTGGAACTTCTTAATTATTGCCTTGATGGTGGAACTAGGCATTTTTAATGCTTTTGCTATTTTATTATAGTCACTTCCCATTTTGTGAAGCTCAACAACCTTCTTCCGCACATCACAGCTATGTTCCTTAGTATTACCCAATTGTTATGAATGACTAAAGGGATTTGACATATGTGTTACCTCATATTTATATCCCTGTGAAACAGGAAGTCATGGTTGTACAATTTCCTGTTCCTAGTTTATTTATATATTTTTTTATATCAATCGGCATATAATTAAAATAATTAAAAATATTTCTCATATGAATTCATATTGGTGCCAATAATTGTTGCACACCTATATTTAATAAAGTTTAAAAATAAAGATCTTTCCCAGCCTTCTTTGCTCATATATACCAAGGGTGCCAAAAGTAGTGGTAGGCACGGTCAATACTTTAGCAACATCATAGATGTAGTGGTCCAATAATTATTTGATGAATGTATAAGGAACATACAGTAGATACTGGAGCAACATCATCAATCCAGTGCTGTATTTTGCTGTGAAGCATGTTGTCAGGTATCTACATTTTAAAGAGCCATGTTTCTTAGTGTGGAAAAGTCTGAAATTAGAGCATCCACATGTTCAGATGCTGCAGATGTTTTTCTATTGTGAGAAACAAACACATACAGAATTCACATGCAGCTCATAGAACGACATGTCTTATTTCAGTTCACAAGCAATAAACTAGATTTAATTGGTCTCATGTAGCATCTCATATGGAGACTCAATTAAATTATTGTTCATATAATAATAATATAATAATTGTAATAATAACAGTGTCTTAGTGGTTAGCACATTTGCCTCACACCTCCAGGGTTGGGGGTTCGATTCCTGTCATGGCCCTGTGTGTGTAGAGTGTGCATGTTCTCCCCGTGCTGTGGGGGATTTCCTCCGGGTACTCTGGTTTCTTCTCCCAGTCCAAAGACATGCATGGTAGGTTGATTGGCATGTCCAAAGTGTCCGTAGTGTATTAATGGGTGTGTGAATGTGTATATGATTGTGCCCTGCGATGGATTGGTATCCCATCCAGGGTATACCCCGCCTTGTGCCCCATGCTGCCTGGGATAGGCTTCAGATTCCCTGTGACCCTGAAGGATAAGTGGTATAGAAAATGGATGGATTATTCATCTTCACTTTAACCCAGCTAAAGGTTGCTGAGGATCTGGTGAAGACTGGGTACGAGTCAGGACACACCCTGGATGGGACATCTATACATTGCAAGACATGCCAGACACGCTAATTCATACCTTGGCAATCTACCTACTAGAACCTGGAAACCCATGCAGACATGGGTAGAACATGCACAGAAACTCCACACAGAAAGTGAAATGAGTTCAGGATTGAATTAATGAACCTGGAGCTGTGAGCAGCAACATTGGAAATCTATAATAATAATCATGATGATGATGATGATGACGATGATGATAATAATAAGTAACACAGAATTAACACATACATATTAATACTCATAATGCTTACCAACATTGACCAGCACAGCTAAAATTGGTGTTTTGTTACCATTTTCTAATCTGTATGCTTGTGAGCAAATGTTTGATCAATGACTCAGTTGAGCTAATCATTCAGATTTCTTCCATTGTCATACAGGTCTTAGCCTCACTCCATAGCCCCTGTTTCGACAACAGAATTGGTCACCCACTTGACTGGAAGAGATTGGATGTTTCAAATGGATGCTTAGTATTTCCTTGTAACAGATTATAGAGCATTACTACTGCTCAGCCGTGACTGAATATGTGACAGTTGAACAGTGGAGAGTGCCTCTGTCAGTCAGGAATTTTCCATCTGTGTATTCAATCAGATTATACTGCACTCGATTTCACACACTGAAACTGTGATCAGATCTAGGCTGAAAATTCTGTGATGGCTTATCGAAACCCCTAGCCCTTAAGCCTTCCTCTTAGTATAGGAGTGGTTAGGAGGATGATGCTGTCTGAACGCCCACTTGTATGTGTATATGTATGTATACACAGTAGGTTCACTTTGAGTGAATGCAGTAATTAGGTTTGACTTAGAAGACAGCCTCTTCCAGTCTGTCTCTAGACAATCACATCATGCTGAATTTATATGTTTCCTGAGATAACAAATAAATGTCACTTGTATTTTTTCTTAGTTGTGAAACTATGGGAAAAGATGTCTCCACTCCACCAAACATATAGTGAGTCTCACTGTATCAAACCCTTGTGCAATAGTATAAGCAACTTAGTCATGACCTATAAAAAGGGAAATCTAAGCCAGTGCTCTTCATTTTGTGGGTCCTGGCCATGGTGGTACTGCACATTGAATTCTAAAATAAAAGCTCCAGTCCGCTCCCTCTAATTGAAACCTAACTGGTTAGGCTTGAAAGTGGTTGCTAAGTAACATAATGTAATAATGCATGGGCAGCTAGTTAAGTGAATTAATGCAGACTAACTGAAAGGAAGGAATGAGTATATATATATGTGTGTGTGTGTGTGTGTGTGTGTGTGTGTGTGTGTGTGTGTGTGTGTGTGTGTGTGTGTAAAACCTTAGATCTTATCCATTTTTGATAACTTTTTTACATAGTACATTGTGTTTGTGACTTCGACAAAAAGCTGTTAGAGCTATAAGCTGTGGTGTTCTCTCCTCGTAAAAATATTATTTGACAAGTTATTTGTCCACCCCGTTATTATCCAAATTGAAATAGCAAGTAATGATTTATAACTGAGACAGAAATACTATGTCAAGTGTTGAGTAGGACTCCCACGGTAACTGTAATACAGTGAAACTGACATGTTATTTGGTAATTTTTTCATAACTGTCAGTGTGGCAGTTTTTATTGAAACAATGGTAAAATATAATAGGCTACAATAGAATGAAGAATGTATTACAGTGACAACAAATTCTGACACCTAATGCTGCAGCAACTAATTGTGACAGCGAGTCAGCGGCTGTAGCAGGAGAAAGAAAGCTCAAAACGTGAGCATTAAAAGAGCCTACCCCAGACATGTGACTCAGGTGAAACTGTCAATACAAGTTTCAAGAACTGACCCGGCAATCCATTATTAGCTAAGGCATGCCTCTGGGCTACCTTTTGCCGTTTTATGTCTTGATATGAATCAACAAAGTTTACACAATACAGTGATGATTTGTTTTCCCCATACTGCATGTGAAGACCACATATGAATGTTTCACTGAATCTGTGTTAATAAATATGTGATCAGACATAAGATGGCGTGAAACAGCAAAGTGAAACTAAATTCCTGACCAGTGAATGGTGAGACAAATTTTGTGTTTGATTGCTCCCATGAAAGGTAAAATGGTTGCAATGTAGGTCATACACTTTGTCAACATTGATTCTTAACAATTTACCAACTGACTTAAACTGACAACCTGTTTTACTGTTTCAATGATACCAAAGAAATATGTCATTTTGGGATACCATGTTAACTCAATAACACTTTTTTTTAAGGATTCCTACTTTTGGCCTTCATAACACATTCATACGTATTGCACAAATATTTTATTAGGGATTACTGATGGATATATGTTAAAACCTTTGAGATGACTTTTTATTGTCCTAAGCTTTTTTAAATTGTTTTTTATCTCAGGAATGAAATTTTTGCATTTGTAACTGCCATGATGGATTGCGAAATCTTAGATGAAGTGTTCACTTGTCATCTTTGCTTTTGGTGGTGTATTTATTGTATCTAGGAAGGAAAAGGAAAAACACCCTGAGACAATATGAGGCAGAAACCTTGAGAGGAATCAGACACAAAACGGAACCCATCCTCGTCTGGGTGTCACTTGAAGGTGCAATTATAAATAAATAACTCTCTTCTATAAATGTGCTAATACTATATGGTCGAATAGTGCAGTTGTGTAACCAGGAAAATTTATTACAGTTTTTACATGAAGTTTGTTTTGTTGAACTTTTTCACTGTTCATTGATGGAGACTTGTGGAAATTGCAGTCCTAATGCTATCATAGCAATTGTAGTCCTTGGCATCATAGCATAACTGTTCATATGAATTGAGGTCCAAAAACATCTTTATGGTATTTTATTGGTACCATCCTCAGTAATCTCAATGATCTTAAGGTTGCACCACGAGGAGCCATCCTCTACAGCAGCATGTGACTTCCAGTTGATGAGAACTCCAACCAGAAGTAGGGCAATCAAGAGAGTTCAGGCAGGTCCAGAGACCAGAAGGAGATCATTGGTATCTCAGGAATACCATGTGTAGCTCAACAGAAACACAAAGGGAGAGTTTGTTAGGCATGCTTATTGTCCTGTTATGGTTAGGGACAATGTAATTAGTGTGAGTGCAAGCAGGAACTAGGGACAAGACTAGCTGTGACAGCATAACTAAAAGGGAGAGCCAAACAGTAAAACAGACTTGATGGCTCCCTGGGAAATAAGGTGTCCAGCCACTCCACCACCATGTGACAGCATACAAACAGCATGGACTTAAACACTGAGACTATGTCTGAGTCCTGAACACTAATTACATAACTGTGGGGCTTTGTAAGAGAAAGCTCTTCCCCCTGCTCTAGCCTTCAATATTTAAGGTACCAACAAATAGCCTGCACCTTTTGATCGAAGTAGGGATGGCAGATCATAAAAGATCAAAATTTACTTGGAGCGGTTTGTCACTATGTAACTAAACATCAGTAATTTTGTATTTTGCAAAACCATTTAGACAGGATTTACAGGAAGATCCACGAAAACACTTAAAAAAAACTTATTGGCTGACAACTCTCAATTCTGACAAACACTAGCTCACAGTCAGTCAGTGTGAGGAATTTATTTATTTATTTAATTTAACCAGTAAAACAGAAACACTAACATCCTCTCATGCTGTTGCAGGAAAACAACGTGTGTAAATGTCTACATGAGTTCCAGTTTGCGTGAACATGATATGAGCAGAACATAAGGACAGCTAACATACTTTGCATTGCACTGTACCAGCTAAACCACTTAGCAAAACCAAACTAGCGTGGTCTCAAGTTAGATTGGTAAAAAGTTTTTATATTTTATCGGTCTGGTAGTCCTGCAAACAGTGACAACACCTGAGGCAACTTTAATGATAAATCCAACTTTTTGTCCAATTTTCAAATTTTTTAAGCAATTAGCCCTCACATGCATGAAAAAAAGCACGGAAATGGTCTATTTAGAAGTACGTTTTAAAAAGGTTTTTGATGGAGAAGAATCTGTGATCACCCCCTATGATTAACAGTTCAGCTAACACCCCTGGCGCTCACTCACAACTAATTGTCATCCCATTGATTGAAAACACCTGACTGAATTTCACCTTTAAATTAACTGCCAATCCTAGAGGTTCACATACTTTTGCCACTCACAGATATGTAATATTGGATCATTCTCCTCAATAAAGAAATCACTAACTATAATATTTTTGTCTCATTTGTTTAGTTGGGTTCTCTTTTAGGACTTGCATGTGAAAATCTGATGATGTTTTAGGTTATATTTATACAGCTATATAGAAAATTCTAAATGGTTCAGAAACTTTCAAGCACCAATGTACTTTTTATAGGTGCATGAATTCAATGTTCAATAAATTCATGTTAAAATTATTAAGCAGTACAAGTGAATGTACATGAGCACAAATGCACTAATCCTAAATATTGTCTTGGCATGAAGGGGTTCTGATTTGCAACATGGTATGTTGCATTTCCACTCAAATGGAGTGCTGTCTAAACACTGAAAATCTTTATCACAGTACGGACTCTAGTGTTTTTTAAAGATCCAATGGGTCCTTTCCTAATTGATATGATAGTATTTTTCAAGCTTGTGTAGACCAGTTGTCTCTGATTTCCAATGTTGATTATAATGCTATACCTGTGATTTCATTCTTGAAACAGTCAGTTGCCTGCAATCATGGCCCACAAGAGCTTTAGTGGTTGGTCGCGTGGGCTGCAGATCATAAAAGGTTGGGAAACTCTGCTCTAAGGAAACATCTAAGGAATTTCTTTAAGCCATTCTCAAAGTGTGTAAGACATGGTTCTTCAAAGAGCAAAAACAGTTCTCTTTACTAATGATGTAGTCTCAGTTGATTTGCCTGGCAGGCTTATTCTCAGCCCTATGATTCTTCTGTTAATGATTTAGTTTCTTTGAAGCAATAACAGGTGATGAGTGAGTTTTTTTTTTTTAGCCCACCAAGGGCTAACATCATTCATGCATCTGTGATTTTTAGCAATATGGCGTGCTTGGCACTGAGACGAAAGCCTGTGTGGTTCAGTGAGGGTTGAGTATGTGAGGCTTGATGCTATTAGAGTGGAACTAGAGGTCATTGTCTGAATGGTTGTGGTCCACGGCTGCAGAAATCTGTCAGACTCATTCATTGTCAAAGTGTGTCCCGTGGAAAGAGGCTTTAGAGGATTTTGAAATGCTGTGCTGTTTTAGTCTTATTTTTTTCCTTCTCCTATTGTCTCTTTCTGTGCTGCAGTCTTCCACTCAAAGTGAAGTCAGCTCAGCTTTTCTTTTCCACTCTTTCCACTTAACTCTCTAATTTAATCTCTTTGTGATTCTCTTTATTGCAGTCTGTCTTTGTCCTCAGCTTCTTGCTGCGCCCTATGATTCATTCTTAGCTCATGCCCTTCTCTGTCCCTCCTTTATCTTGTAGTGGTGATATTATGCGCAAGTGTCTCAGAATCAGTTCACATATAGCAGCGTATATTTATGTATATATATATATATATAGAGAGAGAGAGAGAGAGAGAGAGAGAGAGAGAGTGAGAGAGCGAGAGAGAGCTCAGCTGTAGTTTTTCTGGAACTGCAGAAACCTCGGCATAAAACTCAGTCGGATACAGTGAAGCTGACAACCCTTCCAAATCATCTATGCTGTCTTTGACAGGCCCAATCTCCTCTATCTTTCTGCTCCCATCTCATTTTTTTCTCTCATACACACTTTTGTTCTTGCGTTCTTGCCTACATACTACAAAATGGATGATCCATCCTCTCTGTTTCTCATTTAAATGAAAATGTTATCATTGTGCCATGTTTCATTTATCTGGAGATGGAAAGGCAGAGACTTGAGCCTGCTCTCCCTGTCTCTCTGTCTCTCTCTCACTCTCTCTAATAAAATTTTTGAATTAGGGTCTTACTTACATCATTACTTACATCATGACATACAGTATTGTTAATTCACTTGTGTTTATTTTTATTTATTTATTTATTATTGTGGAGAGCGCACGTGGTTAGCACGTTCGCCTAACACCTCCAGGGTCCGGGGTTCGATTCCCGCTGGGGCCGTGTGTACAGAGTTTGCATGTTTTCCCCGTGCTGTGGGGGTTTCCTCCGGGTACTCCGGTTTCCTCCCCCAGTCCAAAGACGTGCATGGTAGGCTGATTG
>JAOUWY010000075.1:16114217-16128540 GCA_025728095.1 Prietella phreatophila
AGACTGATCATTTCTTTGTCAGTGGGCAAACGTACAAAATCAGCAGGGGATCAAATACTTTTTTCCCTCACTGTATCATACCACTCACAATGCAGTATCATCCAGTCCTATAGCAGCACTGTTACCACACATGACCAATGTTTCTATTACGCATGACTCTCTGTATTTTCACAGTATTTTCTTAATTTTCTGTTGACACATATGCCCCTCTGATTTAAACAGATTACATTTCCACTCAATCCACACCCAGCATTATCACAGTCTAAACTCCTTCTATGATCTCCTCCAAAAAATTTTAATTACTCTTTGAATATTGAACTTTTTAATTGCCACTACACACCTTTATCTGTAGTGCTTGAGTTATATGTTTATTTATTCCAGTGTGCAGAGAAATGACTGACTATAACTCTGATATTTTGTTTGTTTTGTCTGTGTTTTTCTATGTTTTTACTTGTGCTACTTATTTTGTATCCTTGTAGCTTTATATTTCTTTTCAGTTATGTTTTTGTTTGTGCTTTTGCATTTTGAGCAGTAATGTTTGTAAGAGGCTGAGATGTGTTTGCCATGTTATGTCTGGTAGGAAGGGAGCTGAACTCCAGGAATCAGAGCAGTATACAATGCGAGGCCGCGGCACAACACTCACTATTCGCAACATTAAGCAGGACGATGGTGGCTCCTACACCTGCAAGGCCTCCAACAAGGCTGGCGATGTGCAACGGGAGATTTTTCTCAAAGTATTCGGTGAGGAATCGTAACTCGTGGATCTGCTAATGGAGTTTATTTTTTATAATGGTATCATTTATCAGTACATTAATATAAGCACTCAATCATTTGTAAATATATATAAGGCTGCATAAAATTACATTTGAAAGAATAATAAGACATTTGTTTGGAAAATATCACATTAGTTAAATGTCAGTTTGATCTTTCCTATCAAGGGCAAGCTGTACATAAGCACCATCATAAGTCAGGATGTAAAAAGCAACCGTTGAGAGTGGTTAGTTTCAGTGGTGCTGGATTTCAATTTCACCACTGACAATTAAGGTACATCATAATTACTGTTAAATAAAGTGATCATAGATCAAAATTGTGTCACACAGAGTGACATATTTCACTTCTACCAGCCAATCAGAAACAATGTGACAGGAAATATTAAATATTAAACAGGAAATACTTACATGATCAATACATGATATTACTGTCTATCTTTTTTTAGTTTAATTCACTATAGAAACTTAATCCACATCTGAATACAACAAACAACAATGTAGTATTACATTTATAGTCAACTTTAAAATATTATGTCAATATCTGTGTTTGATGACATTTGGCTGCCTGATTAAAAATAAGTACAAACTACAACTACAAATGAAAATAGCCTTAATCCATTTTGTTTACAGGTTCCATTAAAGAAACTGTATTTCTGTGAGTCCAGTGTAATATCCTATAACTATCTATATGAAGAAAAAACTAAATGGATTTATAGACCTACATGCGCTTTTTACTATGTGCATGGAAGCATTGTTGAAATTGTTTGAAAAGAATCACTAGCCTTATTTACGGTGTATGTTGCACCTACTACAGGGTTGGTGCTACATTAAAACTGTGTCACTTGGTGCAACACATAATTTTTTTGTAGTTTTTTACACTCGAACATAGTGCCAATTTAAAATTAGGCTCCGACAGAGCTCATCTTTGGCTGGTGCACATGGCTGTACGTTTGATTGTTTACTTAAATGTATGATATAGCACATGCATATATGTGTATATAACATAATGTGGGCAATGAACTTCTCTGGGTCCAGAGAATTTATACAGAAAAGAATATTGTTAAAAAAAGGGATGAGAGAGTTTTTTTTCTTCGTTTTTGCCATCAGCCTCCCACGTCCAGCCCTCCAGTATTCCTTCATAAACAGGTTCATAAAATAATTTAAGAAAATGTGTGACACACTCTTTATGGCCAAGAGTTTCAATTTAGATTTTCATGAAGCTGCCAGCATCCACTCAGACCATTCAGATAGCACCTTGTCAGCTCATGTAAATGTATGGAGATTTATTCTGTAGTCATCAGAATCCTTTCTGTGCAAGCAAAGGGCATTCTTCAGAGAGTTCATTTCAATGATGCCTAGTTATTTCATGGGAGGTTAGTTTGCAAAGAATGATGGGAAATGTAGTTTTAACTTACCAAATCTGTCGTACTTCTCCATTCTAATAAGACCTATTTCTCATTCCAATAAAGTCCATGTCAAAGTCTTCGGTTTCAATTCTCTGGACATGCTCTATCTAGTCTCACAGAACCATCCTGAAATATACAAGCATCAAATGAGCGCATGAGTGCATCTCATCATGTAACTAGTTTTGCACACTAATGAACCAAGTCTAAATTGCAAACATACATAGTTTCAGTGATTTACCTTTGCAATCTCAACAGCAGGATTGCTGTTTTTGGGTAATTCATTTTTAACATGTCAGGAGATATATTAAACACAGAACTGCTCCGTAGGACTGTTTGTATGCACTGATGCGCTGTCAGGGGCCACCGATATAAATCTGTGTCTGGTTGGTTATAATATTCATATGTGAAACAAAAACTCATGTATATTTATTGAAGTAACCACAGGAATGCAGTTTATTTGTTTATTTATTAAGTTATTTATTACACAATTTCACCTGGATCACGAAGGTGTTACTCAATGGCTTATGAATCCTGAACAAAAAAGCAAATTATCTCAAAATATTTAAAGTAAGCACAAGTAATTGTGTGCACATGGTGCTTTCATTCCAGTTGACAATCAACGGTCTATATATTGGTAGTATCATACATATGTTTTATAACATTTTGATGGCTCAATCTTGTTTAAATGACTCTGCTTATAGTTCAGCCACACATAACTAAGCTGAGGAATGTGACAGCCGTGGAGGGCAGTGCTGCTATGATCTCCTGTAAAGCTGAAGGTGAACCCCTGCCTGAGATCTCCTGGAGGAGAGCCAGTGATGGACAGAGCTTCTCTTATGGACAAAAGGTACAACTTTAGACAGGTACAGCTGGACTTGCCAATTGGTAAGCAGTAATTACTTTTTGAATAAGCACTATAATGTGATGTGTTTCTATGATGAGAACTGCGAGAGCATCTAAAAACTGTTTTAAGCTACCCTGATTAATATGTGAAATACAAACATGAGTAAACATGATGTATTCATTGCACCAGAATATGTTTGCTGTGTACCCACCCACTGTCTGTGCATATTTGAATATAGCTCGCCAATGTTCCACATGTTTTGTATCTTTCAATCCTGTAAAAAAAGCATGGAAATTAAGTGATCCACTCATTGTCTGCCGTGTGAGCTTCAGTATTTGAAATACACCAACCATGGTCAGAGCTGCTCAGAAGCTGGCATGCCCTTAGGAAGCCACCAGTGCCACATGGCGCGTCTGTGAGATAAACTTCAGTGTCTTCCTCCATGTTCTGAGCCTGCTCTGAATAAAAATGCTTGCTTCACAATAGTTAATTCAACAGGGACACCCAGTACAGTAACATGAAAAGAAGAGGAGCTGTCAAAGAGCATTAGAATACTATAAAAGCACAGTTGTTAGGCAGCAACAACAGAGGTAAATGGAGTTACTCTTCACTGAAGCAGTCTGTGGGTCTTTGACAGGAGCTTTATGAAAGACCCTGCCACCATGCTTAATCTAGCCACGACTGTTTGGCAAGCAATTTAAATGTCCTGCCTGATGGGAAAGGTAAAGAGTAAGCAAGGAGGGATGTGTAGCAAAGAAGAAGGTACCTCCAATTACACAGTATTAGTACAGCAGAATTCACTGTGTAGAAATAGTACAGTTAGGAGAGGAGAACACACTGGAGAACTACTATAACGATGCAATACCCTGTTCTTAATTCGAGTATTCAAGGCCTAAACACTTATGTGAATGGTTTTTCATTTCACCAGTGTTTACTAGTGAAGCAAACTGACATTTTTAAACACACACTTGAAAGGTGCTCAAGTGTGACTGAAATGATTGAGAGCTTTAATACATATATCATTATTTATGTAAGCACAAAATAACATATATTAAAAGGTGTGAGTGAGACAAACCTGCTCTCTCTATGTAACCTCTCATAATGAACACAATAACTCATTCTCTCTAATCAAACAAAACACCACCATGTACAAGTTGTATCACCATTATAACCCTTAATATGTGGCTAAAAATGGCAGAGTAACAGTAATATCTCTGTGACATTTAAAAACTTGCAAATCCTTTCGTGTAAAGTAGCCTTGATTGCTATAGGGCTCTTTTGCACTGTACTGTTATGACTTATGAAAGAACTGTATTACAAATGTATGAGTTAGGAATAACATTCCCACTGTCCTCAGAATGAGGGAACATCCTGCACAATCACTTAAATCACCTCACTGGCTCAAATTTTTGATTTGACCTTAAGATTTAATTAATGTTTAAATACATCCATGTTCTTACCCCTCTGTAGCTTAGCAAAGTCATTTTAGATATGCTAAATACAAAACTCAGATTATTAAGCAGCAATATGCTGTATAGTTATAGTGCAGTTTACAATTTTCTGCATTTCTGTATACATTTGACCTGTCGTGACCAGATCGTCATCTAAGTCATAACACAAAGAGAACATAGTTAAACAAATGATTTAAACACATTATAGTTTTTATATTTATTTGTTAAACAAAACTATCTAAAATTATCTTGCTGCGCTTATGGTTAGGCTTCAGTGCACAGACAGATAGTAGAATTTGTAGAATTTGCTGGTATAATCCATAATTCATAGGTCCATCAATAATGGCAAGTCATCCTGGACCCAAGGCAGCAAAGCAGCCCCAAACCATGATACTGCTCCCTCCATGCTTCATGGTTGGGGTGAGGATCTTATGTTGGAATACAGTGTTTGTTTTTTGCTTGATCGGTGTTTGTGAGATGGTGGACTCATGAACATTGACATTAACTCTTGCATTGAGTTGTCACGATACGCAGACGGGAGGCGGATGCAGGTGCAGGTCAAAGTCGTTATTAAACAAATCGAAACTCACGAACAAAGTAAACACGGTCTTCACTGGGAAACAAGAACATTCGAGACTACTTATCCAAACAATACACAGCAGGATCAACTGAAGACACGCTATACATGATCTACACGATATAAATTATATAATACTGAGCGAAGTGCTCAGTCACCCAGGCCTTTAAATAAAGAACACAATCAACACAAAGCATGGACACCTGGGGCAAATAAAGTCACTTAAACTGCTCAATCCGGAAGCGAGCGAACAAAAACAATGTCACGTGACTCGTCCGGAGCCGAGCCACAGTGCCCTTTGCTGGCCGTGGCATAACATGAGTCAATACAAGAGTAGCTATAGGTACTTGGATGTTAACCTGGGATTCTTTGTGGCTTCCCATAATATCGTTCGTTGTACCCTTGGAGTAATTTTTGTCGAATGACCACTCTATTGGAGAGTAACCATGGTGCTGAATTTCTTCCATTTGTATATCATCTGCCTAAAAGTGGATTGGTAGAGGCAAAACTCTTATTGTTTTGTAACCTTTACCTAACTGGTGAGCGTCAAGAACTCTTTGTCATCAGGAATCTCCTTTGATCGGGGCACACTTCCATAATGTGTGGTGAACACAGACTTTGATAATGAAGACCCAAGTTTATGTTCTTGAAACATGGAAGGGCCTGCTAAATTCACACCTCATTGCCATTCTCTTGATTGAAACACCTGACTTCAGTTACCTCTGTAAATTAAATCATACTCCTGGAGGTGTACATACATTTTCCGACAAAGATATTTTGGATAATTTTGATTAACCTTCTCTGCTCCAGGGGCGCTGTATCATGGCTGACCCCAGCTTCCTGAAATGCTGGGGTATGCAAAGAAATGAATTTCATTGTGCTGTAATGTATATGTGATCAATAAAGACTCATTATCATTACATGTGAAAGTCATTTACAAAATTACCACCAAGTGGCGCAAAGTTTACAACATTCATATATTATTTTTGAGGCGCACGGTGGCTTAGTGGTTAGCACGTTTGCCTCACCCCCCAGGGTCCGGGGTTCGATTCCTGCCGGCGCCATGTGTGAGGCGTTTGCATGTTCTCCCCATGCTGCAGGGATTTCCTCTGGGTACTCCGGTTTCCTCCCCCAGTCCAAAGACATGCATGGTAGGCTGATTGGTGTGTCCATAATGTGTGAGTGTGTATGTGATTGTGCCCTGTGATGGACTGGCACCCTGTCCAGGGTGTACCCTGCCTTGTGCCTGATGATCCCTGGGATAGGAGTAAGCGTTAGAGGATGGATGGATATATTTGTTATTTTGTCAAATAAAAAATCAGCAGTGATTGATTGATTATTATTATTTTCAAAGCTTATTAGAACGATGTACTCGAACAAAGAACACAAAACATGCAGATCAAACTGTTATGGGGATGAAACCGAGCTGCTAACCAAATGGGTAATACATTTATTATGGATAATATATTTATTATTTATATATGTTAGTTGTAGAAGTTAGTGCTGAGAGACAAATTATTTATGTTTGCCATTACCGTGGACTTACCGTGACATGACATAATCGATATATGCATTATAAATGTATTACAGAAGTAAGAACGAAATAATGTTAACTTGAAGTGACTGGTGTGTCTGAGAGAATGTGTGTGTGTGTGTGTGCCTGTTTGTGTGAAAATTTTAGTTGGAATATACAATGTTAGCTGGTATTGTAAGTTAAAAATTTACTGTTTACTGATTACTGTTCCCCAACACAGACAGACCACAAGATTAGTTTCATTCAACTGGTAAACTCTGACTCTTCATATGCTATTAAATGGGAGTCGAAATGGTATTTAATCAGACTACTTACATGTACAAATCATTGTATTCTGAAATGTTAATCCTGTTAAACAAGTATTCTATATCTGTCTGCAAGGCAAGTGACCGGATGGAAATTAAGGAGTAATTCATTACTGAATTATGCGTACCGTTCCAAGTGATTGAACTGAGTTACATTAAAATAGTTTGTTTTCGTGATTAGACCATATATTTTCAATGTCCTGAATAAAACCGAACTCTGTGCTCTCACCTGAGCATCGAACACGTGTTGCATAAACTGGAATTCTGCAACCGCAAAATTACCGCTGCACTATTACCACAAACTTTCTTAATATATTTGATTTATGTTAATAATATGTGAATTGACCATGCTCACTTTACATAATTCAATCTAATTAATTAGAAAGCTGTTTAAATTAAGTTTAGCATGGACAATGAAATCACATTTTGATGAGAAACTTAATATTTTTATGTAAACCACACATAATGTTTTTCTTAAATCTAACTGACCACATATTTCTTTTTTTGTCAGGGTAATTAATGTAGGGTAGTAGTACTCTCTTTTTTGAGTAGCAGCCTCTTTTTTTGTGTGTTAAAATTGTGTACTTAGAGATGCTGTAGCTAAATGGTGCTTTTCATTTCTATGATACTGCATACCATTTTGTATTTAATATTCAGTGTTCAAACTCAGTTAAATATTCATCTAATATAAAGGGCCGTGTGTTTGTGGTTTCAGAGTCCAGACGAGCGTGTGGAGGTGCGTGGGCGTCATGGTGAGTCCGTGCTGACCATTGTGGGAGTGGGCCTGTCTGACTGGGGACGTTTTGACTGTGAAGCTCTCAGCAGAATTGGAGGACATCAGAAGAGCATGTATCTGGATATCGAGTGTGAGTGTATATTACTCACAGAAACCCCACACAAAAACACACACTGCCACAAATGTGTATGCAAGACACATGTACACACATGACAACTCTTAATCACACCAACAAGAGATGAGAATCTGGGAAATATTCCCATCCCTCCTCCAGCTCATGCTGTTGTAAAAAGTACCATGTGCTGCCCTTTTCAAATTGGAGTGTTTTTACTGAGTCTATAATGCATTTGAAGGATTGAAGACATTTACCCAATCACTGGGGCTTCAACCATTCTGAAGGGCTTCATCAGTTTTATGGATGATCGATGAAAAATCTTTAAAATTATAACACAAGTCTAGTCATCCTGAATTATTGCTACTAGCTATTCAAAATTGACCCAGGTGACAGAAAATCTCCATAGATAATATTGAATATCTATCCCCTCGCTACTGTAGGCACAATTTGGTGATGTGTCTCTAAATTCCATCAATAAAGTAAGAACAGATTAGCCAGCAGGGTGACATTGGTATATGGGGAGATCACTGGGAGGTGTGTGGTTTAACGGGAACTGGGAATGTCTTCTAAATGGGGCTCAATGGAGTGAACAATCCTAAAGTGGCACTCATTAACTCACCCATTCAGTCACCTGCCTATGGTGACACAAGGGACAGCATCAATCTCTATTATGGAAAAAGCATGTGTGTCAGTGAGAGAGTGTACGTGCCTGCCAGAGAGACAGAGAAAAGGAAAGACAGAGAAAGATATAATGATAGCAAAAAACACAGAGAATGTGAAAATGATGGGCAGTGAGTCTAGATTGGGCAGGTTGTTGAAGTAAATTGCAGTGCCACATATTCAGATTGATTACGTGCCTGTATACCCAGCTGCAAGCATACTCCCAGATGCATTTTTTGGTTAGCACATGTGTATCTACAGACACACTTACATCAGTGATAGTCACAGAGCTTAGTCTGTTATTCTCTGCCAGTGGTTCTACCTGTGCCAGTGAGCTATTAGCTTATATTTCTGTTTCTGCTCAGAATTAAATCTCGGTTCTGTTTTCCATGCTAGTCTCTAGCCAGGCTTTTTAATGCTTCAACTAGGTAATGGCTTTTTATTTGTTAACAGATGCGCCCAAGTTCCAAACCAATCACACCATCTTTTTCTCATGGGAGGGAAATCCAGTAAACATCAGCTGTGAAGTGATGTCCAACCCTGTGGCCACTATGCTGTGGCGGCGAGACAAGCTGACCATCCCTACTGAAGGCACGGCCAACATGCGAGTACACAGCACTCCTGGCAAATCCCTACTGGAGGTACTTACACACATAGCCACATCTGTACACATTGTATCATTTACTGAAGGTAACTGATATACCCAGTAACTCTGATTGTCTAAACTGTTAGCCTTATCTGCTTCTGTGCTCAAAGCACATTTGTTTCACGGTACAGCTCAGATCCAATTCATTCAGGCCTCTGATAAATTGAGTCACCAGTTTTTCTTATTCCACTCTCATTTATCCAGGTCACTCCCATGTCAGACCGTGATTTTGGCCGATACAACTGCACAGCCAGAAACAACATTGGAATGCGGTTCCAGGAGTTTATCTTGGCTCAGGCAGGTTAGTAAACCTCCACTCTCCAAAACCCAGAGGTACCTATCTGTCTATCTTAGGAGTGGAATTTGTTAGTCAATTCTTAATTGTAGGGATGCTCAGGAGAACTTCTGTTATGTGATTATGGAAATGCCTCTGGAAACGTTTTGATCTTTACCTATTGATTGCAAGCATCACCATTCATCAAAGTGTCACCGTAGTCCTCAGTTCCTTAGACTTGCATACACATTTTTCACATTTAAGACTTCACATTTATCAAAATGCAAATATGTGCTATACATGTCTCCTTTTCCATCTCATTATACTACCACTTTCTTTCCTCTAAATAGATGTAGCTTATAGACAGCAATTCGTAATGCTTTAAGAGCTCATTTGATTTTAAATATATTTCAGTGTTATTTAAGGAGGAAAGATTCATTACATTCACTTCATCGACATAGTGAATTTAAAACACACACACACACACACATTTACTATTTCAGGGGAAACAAGCAGAGGGCACTGTGTGTATTTTCTCAGAAACTCTCAGAGACTCTCCCCGGTGGTACAACACACAAGCAGAGAATCTGAAAAGCCAGAGCATTCTTGAATAATAGTCCCCAGTCAAATGCATATGTATTTCTCCCTCTCACTTCTACCACACTAAATCAGAAACACTCACAAACATTTGGCTAACATCATCGAATCTGATTTGTGGCAGGGTGGAGAGAGAAGCAATGAAGTATCTTTCCTATTTTCCTCAGCATAGAAATCGTGTTGACCGTAACTGTAGAGGAAGTAAGTTTACATGGCAATGGCGCATTTACAGTTCTTGTGAAATCGGCCTATAGTCCCCAGTCAAATGCATATGTATCTATCCCCAGCACTTCTACCTTCCTAAATCAGAAACATTCACAAACTAACCAACTCTTTCTTTTCCTAACACCCATTTAATTTCTCTCTCCTACCATTCTGTTACTTATCTCCTTCTCCATCATTTGTCCCTGTCGCTCTCTCCCTCTCTCCCTTCCTCTTTCTTTCTCTCCCTTGATAGAGGTAGGTGCTTGTAATTCAGCTCAGGATGTCCCCTCATGCTCAGCAAGGAAAAATGAAAGGAGAGATCCTGAAGACGATTGCGACTGGCACACATACCTGAATGAAACCTTTCACTGTCTATGTGTGTGGGACAGTTTACTACAATTGTGATTACTTTGAAAGGATATGATACAAACTAAATGGTGTAGATTTCACAGTGTTAGAAATGTTTTTTTTTTTTTATTCCAAGATTTCACTGAGCAAAGAAAACCACTTTACTGTCGGGGCTAAAATATTCTGTGCTTATGCAGTGCCAGAGATTTGTACTATCTGTGCCGAGGTACATTGAAGCTATTCTGGCAGCTCCTAGAGGCTCAGCACCTTACTTTTCCTTGTCTCAGTCACCCTTCTTTATGTAACTCACAATGCACATGGCAACAAATTTTTTTAAACCATTTTAAAACCTAGGAGTCCCCCTCTGACAGATGTATGTGTTATATGCATTATATGCCTACGATCAGGTTGGCTGTTTATGTTCCCCTTGTTCCTGCATGTTTCAGACGTTCCATCTAACCCATACTCAGTGCATCTTAGCTCTGTGGCCCAGCGCACAGCTACAGTGACATTTATGAAGCCAGACTCTCATGGTGGAGTTCCTATTGGCCATTACCTGGTCAGATACAAAGACATCAGTTCAAATGACTGGAGAGATGTCAAGTCACATGGAACACAAAGTGAGTGACTCTCTTGATCTCAGAATCATCTCTAGGTACGTAACTAATATTTAAACATGTGATGTGCTACAGTATGAATTAATTTATTATATCATTGCACTAACAAAGGTCCAACATTCTGATAAAGTCTGTAATGCTTGTGGAATAAATAAACTGATTCCACAAACACACAAATACCCAGGGTCTGAGTTAGCGAGTCTTCCTCAGTGTTGGCCAAGATTGCAATGTTTCTGGATCGTAAATTGATTTTTCCTCCACAAGACTCAGAAGGGCTTACGGGAACATAAAGGACAAATCACACAGCCAGATAAGCAACCTCAACTACTTGAAAGACCCAAAGCTAATATCCATAATGCTGAGAAGAGTTGTGCCAAAGAGGCATGATTGAGCAAAAGAATAATTGGACTTGCAAACTTTGGTCATGACTGAGGAAAGCAATTGGAATTTTGATATAGGACTACAATATACATTTATCCCAAGTGTCAGTTAAATCCATTCTCTTGCTTTTTCTCTTCTCTCTGTCTCACTTCTCTCTTGCCCTCACTCCCTCACTGCCTTCCATTTTTCAGCAATAGTGCTGCTGACTAACCTTGAGCCCAACACTACTTATGAGGTCCGAGTGGCAGCTGTGAATGGTAAAGGCCAAGGAGAGTTTAGTCGCACAGAAAGCTTTCAGACATTGCCCATCCGTAAGTATATTCCACTCAACAATGCAAATCCTCTCATTACATGATATGTTCATTTAGCTTAAAAGAAACTTAATTGCTGTGTAGAACACACAGTTAATTTTTATGTCATCTTGACACTTAAATCATCTTGATTTAAGTGATGGTATTTTTTCTCTTATGTTCTGCCGGGCCAAAAATACCCATTTTAACTTTTTTACTGTTAGTCCAACATGAAAGTTTATGTAATTTATCACCATGAAAGAATGTTTTAAAACAAGATTTGTTTTTCAGTTAATTTTACCCAGAGATTAAAAAGCTAAATTGGAACAGTCAAGTGTTGTACCAAGTTTAGTCACTGTCACATTCTGTCAGTCTCTTGTATACACTCCATGTGTGCATGCATGCCAATGGATTTGTGTCAATGGATTTGTGTGTTTATATCCAGTGTGACTAGATATTGCTTTATGCTGATGATAATTAAGTAATAAATACAATACAACGGGGTTTTCACTTATAGAAAAATAATCGGTTGGGGTGGTGCTGTTACCACGTCAATGTTGATTATTTTCCTATAACAACATTTCCCAAAGTGTTTTATTCCTCTGATGCCACAGCGGTTTGCTAGTGTTAACACATTTTTTATTTATTAAAGAATGACACATCATGCTTTCTGTCCACTTACAGTTAGATTTAAAGTCTGCAAAATAAGTTCATGTTATTGCTTGCAATCGAGCAGGTATAACCAGTTGTCTCTCTCTTTTCTCGCACTTGAAGTTAATAAGACAAAAAAAATGTAGCTCACCATGTTACAGAGAAACCTTGAAGCCCTTCACCCTGAATATTTTACTGTCAGAAAACTTTACATAATAGCTTTATCTCTGATTGGTACACTGACACTGAAGCCTACCAAAAGTGTTAAATAAAATCGTCACAGAAAGCTTCACCATATCAACAATCACACATATTTTTTATATTGTAATGTGGAGCTTCTGCCATAAAAGGTCCCTGTGTAAGTTATTACTATAGAAATGATAACATATTAGAATGAGCACATGAATATGAATCCATGTAGCCAGAACTACTTTTAGAATATAAATTAATCCACATCTTCGTACCAATCAGAATCAAGAATTCAACTATAGATGCTATAATATGAATATATCAGTCATCTATATAATTTATTACTACATAAAGAGAACAAACACCAAGGGTTAAACATTCTCATCTGTGCTGCAGGAGAACCAAGTCCTCCATCAGTGCAGGGTCAGAGAGGCATGGGAAAGGCCTACAGACTGGGCCTGGTTAAACAGGATGATGGTGGCATGCCCATTCTGGAGTATATTGTCAAATACAAAACAGTGAGTCATGATCTTTAGCCTCTTTTCTTTTCATACATTCTTGACTTTATTAATTAATTACTCAGTCACCCTGGTAGCAAATGTAAAACCAATTAAGCTGTTGCACCTTTTAGTTAACAGTTGATGTGCACTGAAAATTGTCATTTAGTCAGTGATTAAGTCTGCGAGAGTTGATATAAAAGTCAACCTGTGTGCAAGTGATTCTGCTTTAGATAAGACTGATTAAAGTCACACCTTGTCAGAGCAGTGACTTTTTCTTCCAGACATAAGAGTGGGTTGCAAAAATAGATTCTTAGAGGCTCTTGTGTTTTTACATAGAAACAATTGAAGTTATAAGGAAATGCCTGAGCTGCTAGTACAGTTAAGGGACTTGTTTTTAGAAGTGTTCAGTCTGCAGTAGAATTGCTTGAGGTGGGGTGTGTGTATGTACTTCATCATCCGTTCCACTCTCTATTACTCTCCAATTAGTCCCCAAAAGGTGAGCTGCTCCTCATTCTCAGTCATTAAAGTGGTGCAGAAGTGGCTGTCACTTTCAGTCATCCCCATATACCACATCGTTTATCAGATCCAGAAAAGGCCCATGTCCTCACAAAGCCAGCACCATATCACTCAACCCTCAATGAAGTAGTCCATCAAACATGAAAATATGTACACTTAATTATACTAATATATGAAAATGTGTTTAAAGCTCACATTTCTTGGGAGCACTATAGTGAGTGTATATTTCCAAATCAGCAGCGTTTAGAGGCTTGTCAGCAGCGCACAAGATCTTTGATTTTTTGCAAACAAAGATAAGGACATCGTTCCCCTAAGAAATGCTAATTAAACCAGCAGAGGTGTGTGTGTCTGTGTGTGTCTGTGCAAGCGTACTTGTGTTTGTGTGTGTGCTCATTAGGACGTTGCTCTGATATTGGTGTTTGTTTTGTTTATGGGATTATGAGCTGCTGTTGAGAAATCTGTGAATCTGTGTTTACAGATCACTTAACCCTAGAGGACATCTGGCTTTGTCCCTCTCTCCCTCCATATCTTTGCTGCTGCTCCTAATTTACTCAGTCTCATCTCAAATCCTTCCCTCTTCTGTGACCCACATGGGTCCTGCATCCACATCATCTCTCTCTCTCTCTCTCTCTCTCTCTCTCTCTCTCTCACTCTCTCTCTCTCTCTCTCTCTCTCTCTCTCACACACACACACACACACACACACACACACA
>JAOUWY010000075.1:16137172-16148177 GCA_025728095.1 Prietella phreatophila
ATAGTGCAGACAAGGACTAGATATACACGGAGTGCTCATTGACAAAAACATGAATCAGGTGCGGGGGGTCACGTGACGGGTAGTGTGGTGCAGTGGCAGATGGGAAGTGGAGTCCAAAGTCTCTAGAGCTGTGACAACTACTCATAAATAAACTTTTCTTTTTCAGGGAAAGAAATAAAATAAATCAGTCCAACCAGACTGTATGCAGTCATTCATCTTAAAGCATGCTGGTGATGCATCCAGTCATAAATCACTATGCGTATTAACCATGTTCAAGAGTACAAATGCCATCTTATGCAATCTTATATTGAATAAAAGAGATTTTCAAATAGTTTGGTCTTGCAAAGCAACCATTTTAGACATTTTCCCATTGAGTGACTTTAATATTTTATGAAACTACAAAAAGCTATATCCGCTTAGATAAATGTATGTTCATCAAGTTTTTTAGGGGGGATTTAGAAGCACTATACACAATGGCATTCTGAAGCTATTCTGAAAGAAATGTGCCACATCAGTTGTGATGATGAAAAAACTATGCTTCAAAATGTAATGCCTGATTTGAAGAGCAACTCTCAATATGTTATCTATTTAGAAAATGTGTATTAATCAGATGAAATTGTGACAGTTGAATGAAAAGGAAGTGTTTTCAGATTTTCTTTGTTCGCAACTGCCAAAGCAGCTTACATTTCCATTGAAACCATGTTCTGCTTTGGTTCTGCTTTTAATACATGCATGTGCACAGATATTTCTGCACATGAAAACCTTGGAAACCACCTGTCCATCAGAAATGGTCTGCTGAAAATAATTATTTTTTCCCCACATGGACTCCAGGTGGCATTTGTTCACATTCTTAGGTACAACTTTACATCCACATAATGGTTTCTGAGCCATGAGCCCATCCCTTAAGCAGAGCTATCTTGCCTTTGGATAATGGCCATCCCAGGGGCAATGACTCTGTTAAACCTGTAATGAGTATAGGGTCACCTCTGCTTGGGGAGCATAATGTCTTAATGGGCTTCTGGGTCTTTAAAGGATCGTTACAGAGCTATGCCTCACTTGTTCCCTCAGCATGGACAGTGCTTGAGCAGGACTCATATTTATATTATGAGCAGATCTCTAAATTGCAGCCTGACTTCAGTACCTTCCTTCAAGGGAGAGTAAAGGTTATGGCCACAGATTCTGAAATTTTCTTTGTCTTTTAACAGTAACTGTTTATAAATCAGAGCATAATTTCGGTGCTTGTTCAATCTGCATTGTGGTTTTGTTTTTTTTAGTTGAGAGATTTCTGAATTATTTTGTGTTGTACATCCCATTGAAGCTTTTAGGAATGAAACTTGATCAGATGTTAATTAACTGGAATTCAACAACAGATGAGTCTAATCAATCATCACAGGTGGCTGCCAGATAATTGACACGGGTGGTATTTAACCCATAAAATGCCCTCCCATTCAATGCTGACAATTATGGCACCACATGTAAGAGAAATGTCACAAGTCTTGAGAAAGAAAGTAATTTCTTTACACAAAAAGGAGTACGGTCGGAACACAGTAGCAAAAGCGATTCAAAAATTTTAAAAGGATGGACTTGTGGCAAGCACTCTGAAACGTCCAGGCCGTCGACGGGAGCTAACACCTTGCAATGAAGAAAATCGCCATGCAAGTTCATCACAGTTAGCTAAAGCTGTAGAGAGCAAAACTTGGGTGACTCTTTTGTGTGACATGATTCAACGTATGCTGCATGATGGCATGCAAGGGTGTCGTCCACCAGGAAGCCACTGCTAAAGCCCAAGCACAAAAAAGCCCTTTTATCATTTGTCAGGGCCCATGTTGACAAAGGTGAAGAATATTGGGACCCCATACTTTGGTCTGATGAGACAAAGGTCAGTTTTTTTTAGAACTGATGGTAGCCAAACTGTATAGTGTTGCAAGGAGGGGGAAGAGTATTTTGAAAAACTCACAGTAAAGCATGGCAGTGGCAGTGTTCTTCTGTGGGGTTTTATGAGTGCTGCACGTGTCATGGAATTGCACTTCATTGATGCCATCATGAATTCATAGATGTAGTGAGAAATACTGAAAGATGCAACCATCTCTCTGCACCCTGGGTCGCCGGGCACTCTTTCAACATGATAATAACCCAAAACATACATTCAAGGAGACTGCTGCATTTCTGAGAAAGAAAGAGATTCACTGGCCAACTATGTCAGCCGACCTCAACCCAATAGAATGCCTATGAGGAGTTCTGAAAAGACAGGTCGAGCATCATTCTCCGTCCAGCATCCAGGCTCTGAAAGAGCTCATTCTCCAAGAATGGAGAAAGATAGACATGGCAGTATGTCACCAACTTGTTTATTCTATGTCCAGAAGAAAAATCATGGAGACCATACAAAATATTAGATTTGCTAGAATTTAGAAGAGGGTGTATTCATTTTTGCAACACTTCATTTGAATCAAATGTATTGTTATCAAGTTCAAATTCAAGTGGCTTTATTGTCATTTCAGCCATATGTATACAGCTGGTACAGTACAGTGAAATGAAACAACATTCTTCCAAGACCATGGTGATACATAAATCAACACATTAACTACATGAGACAACACAGAACTAAATAAGATCTACACATTTTTACATAAAGTGCACGTGCAAACATGTGCAATCTACACAGGACAGTACAATTCTACTAAACTAGGACAATAGGCAAAGTAAGTGACAGTGTAGCACCGACCAGTACACAGTTTTAGTGTGGAAGTGTCCGATATAACAGGAAGTGCAAACAATAGGTGAGAAGGGGAACAATATAATTGAAAAATGGTTTAAATGTAAACATAATATGCTATGACTTCGTATTCATCAGATTCGTTTACACCAAATATGGACATAGCAGTTATTGCAGGAGCAGGCAGGTAAAGTGTATAATAGAGACAAGAAATTAAATAAAGTTCGGTAGCAGCAAAAAACACAATACAGTAAATAGCAGCAAAAAATGCAACACAGTCTGTGCAGGAATGTGCAAATATTGCAATGGGAGTGGGATATTCTTATCCTAATGATGTTAGTGACCAACCTTTTATGTTCTTAATAAAAACAAATGTTTAACAAAAATGTTTTCTGTAAAAATTCAGCTAAATTTAGCTGGTGTTCACTGAGAAATAGCTAAAAAGATATTAATTTTCAAAAGAGGTGTACTCATTTATGCTGAGTACTGTATATGTTTTTTGTTTGGTGATGAGGACCACTCAATTGTTATTTAGGCCCTGATAAATAAAAACATAGAACTGAAGGAGTGTGTATTTCCCCCTGTATCTATCATATAGCTGGCTATGTACAAATGTAATTCATTCTTCTTCAGCACTATTGCAAAATGTTTCTATGTTAATCAGTGTGGCTTTTTAAAGTAGTTACAAGAGGCATAGTACAGTGCATAGACCACAATCATACATTATTTTGCTGGTGTTTGCGAGAGGCATGCCCTTTTAAATATATAATGTTCATCAACAAAAATGTTGTGGAAATGTCCCTACTTTCCTTTCTAGCAAGGTTGAGTTATTAATATTGCCAGAGAGATACCACTCTGACATGCCCGCCTTGTTCTGATTAGGCAGAAAATAGATAGCTTTTAACTATAATTAAATGGCAGTTAATAATATGCACATGAATATACTCCGAGTGGTATGGTGGCATAGTGGGTAGCAGGGCTGCCTCACAGCTCCTGGTTCGATCCTGAGGTCAGGTTTTTGCAGCATGGAGTTTTGCATGTTCTCTCTGTATCTGCATTGGTTACCTCCAGCTTTTCAATTTCCACTTGCCTTCAGAAATCATGCTGGTAGATGGATTAGCTACCCTAAACTGTCTGTAGGTGTCTGTGCGTGTAAACATATGTGCATGGACTGATATCCCCTCTGGGGTGAATTCCACCTCACACCCAGTGTTCCTGGGATTGACTCAGGATCCACAAGAATAAAGCTGTTACTGAAGATGAATGAATGAACGAAAGAATGAACAAATGAATGAATGTCTTTGCCCCTGTAAAATGTTTATTAAGTGACATCTTTGGTATCACAAAGAATATAGGAGTAAACTTTTGACTGAGGTCAGCTTGAGATCACTAACTTTTTTTGTGAGCATTTAGAAGTGTCAGTGTTTCCAAAGCTCCAAACTTCTTTTTTTTTTTTTTTTTTTTTTAGATCCTCCATAGTAATGTGTCACCGTAACAGTCATTAAGCCTTATGTATGATTATAAGGATCATTAGTCTGTCAATCAGAAACTACGTGCCCACCCAAAGACCTCCCCTTAGTGTGAAGGTTCCGGCCAGGCACGATCAATCGAGCCTGAATTATTGCTGCTCATTGCTAAGACTCAATTACCACTCAGAGTTAATTAATTGAGTGCGTTGAACCCAGATGCAGAATCACACCCATTTGTGGAACTTCAGGATAAGTAATATTAACGAGACGCTATATTGAGCCGCTAATGACATTATAAATCAAGAACAAATCAGTTTAAAGAACAGGGACACATTCTTCAGAGGGGAAAAGATGTAGAAAAATGAATGCACTGCCCAGTAAGGCACTGAGGAGATGGTTACATCATACATCAAAAATTATAACCTGTCTAAGATCTGAAGAGTCCGAATGCATGCACAGGGTTGGAAGGGTTACTTTAAAAATGTATTCCATTACAGTTACAAATTACTTCATAAAAAATGTTGTCAGTAACATAATGTAATCAGATTATTTTTGGATTACTTCAAGGTCACATATGTTAGTAAAGTCAAGAGAAAAGCAATATAATCTAAAATATTTTTATTTAGAGCTTATTTTAGAGCTTAAAAAGATGTTAAATGTTTGGATTTGTTTTTAATAAATAAAAGATCACTGTCTCTGATGTGAGTAATATTACATCACAAAAGTTAGGGTGACCATATTCTGGTTTTCCAAAAAGAGAACAACTTTTTTTTCATGTCTTAACAGTGTTCAAAACTGTTACTATGAATGTAGATTTTAACACACTGGAAATAACACACTATTCGCACTATTAGGATCACATAAATATATATAAATTCCTACATTCTTTTGAACGTGAATGGTATAAAATAAAATATTAGATGCCACGGGTGTACCTTCTGCCATCATTCACACATTTGAATGGCCATGTAATATGAAGCAATATGATAACATGATATTAAAATTTACCTTACATGGCCACGGGCATTTTTCTACTCAAAACAGCTTCATTTGCTGCTATTGTCAAGCAACTGTTTGACGCTGTACACAACAGCGCTTCATTTTTGCATGCTCATTGAGAGTAGGCTAATGATTGAGAAGCAGGAATCTGGTCAATAGTTGCTGCAAGCCTTTCATAATCCACCAATTGGTGTGCGAGAAGGTGGGAATTACAGAGTGGGTTTAAAGCAAAGCAACCATGGGCACACGTGTTGCAGTATTAGACCATAAGTACATCATAATAAAACTAAAGCCGAATCCCAGATGTTTTCTCAAATTTTTAAATCCCGGCCGGACGCTTTTTTAAGGTCTGGGAAAAGGAGGATGTATGGTCACCCTAACACAAGCATTTCAGAAAACAATTTATGTTAAATTCTATCAAATTAACTTTTCACAAAATTCATTCATGCATGGACAGGAGATTGCTCACATGAGCTAAAACTGGCAAGTGAGAACCAGAACTATAATCAAGCAGCTGTGTTGTGTCAAAATATTAATTTCTTTGGTTTTAAATGAAAAAAATGAATCCTGATAGTATTTTTTATTTTTTTATTTTTTTTTACTAAATGTAACTGTAATCTGATTACTTTGCTTTTTCAGGCAATTGTAACGGATTACAGTTACCAGTTTTTTTTTGTATCCTGATTACGTAATGCCAGTACATGTATTCCGTTACTCCCCAAGCCTGGGCATTCAGTATACTCCCATTATTTACTCTGCAGTGCTGTGCAGCCGCATTTAAGCTCATATTGAAGAACTAGACTAGACAAAAAACACATCCGGTAAAAAACTATTTTCTCTTTATTACTGATTCATTTAACTGTGGATTTCTCTTCCATTTTCTTTAAATTTTTATATAATTTTACCTGAAGACATGTGCATCCTTAAGTGTGATGTACGCCAGGTTTCTTCTGAAGCACTCCACTCCACTGACCTAACACTCTTTCTTCTTCTAATTCACCATCATTATTTCTGGATAGTATGTCTGCCTATAGATGGATGGAATATTAAGTTAATGGCAGCACAGCTCTCAGCAGCCCGTGTGATTGAAATGTTTAGGCCGAGAGAATGGCCTCAAAATGTTATTTTGAGATGGATTTCTATCTCTGAATGCCTTTACCAACATTACCTCCTTTCCCATGAGGCTCATATGTGGCATCAGCCTTTTACCTGTCAGCCTTTTCATGCCAGTCAATCTGCATGATTTTGAGATTTTATATTCAAACTCAATATAAGGTAGCATGGTTTATTTTTTAACTTTGTGCAGATTAAAATGAATGATAAATGCAGTTTAGGCATGTTTCATAAGCAATTATGTAAATATGTACATTGCATTTATGTAAAGTAGTATAGGTTTCCCACGATTCAACACTATTAAATATCCCTTCATGGCACAGTTACACTATATACTTACTCCATTATTAATTATTTACTCAATTATTTCTCTTGTTTTCTTCATAATTAATTCAGATGAAACAGTAAGTGTAGGCTTTGGGCAATGGCAAACCTTGTTTCTTGTTCTCGGTGCCTCTAACCCTCTAGTACCCTATCGTCAAAAACAGAGCTAGCATTACAAACTATTCTTCAGCATTAATAATGAGATTGTCTAGCACTGGGTTGTACTTTGTGTGTTAAATGGGAAGCTGCTAAGAGTTAAATTCAAAATATAGTTGGTATATACTCACTGTCCACTTTATTAGGAACATATGCACAACTGCACATTCATGCAGTTATCTAATCAGCCAATCATATGGCAGCAACAGAGTGCAAAATATAATGCTCATACATTTGAAGAGCTTCGGGTAATGTTCACATCAAACATCAAAATGAAGAAAGAATGTGATGTCTGTGACTTTCATCGCCGCATGCATGTGGGAACCCGAATGGCTGGTTTGAGTTTTGAGAGAGAACTGCTGATCTTCTGGGAATTTCACATACAGCGGTCTTAAGCGTTTACACAGAACAGTTCTGTGGGTGTAAATGCCTTGTTGATAAGAGAGGTCAGAGTAAAATGGCCAGATTGGTTCGATTTGCCAGGATCTGCAAATAATCACTGTGGTGTGCATAAAAGCATCTCAGCATGCACAATCAAACCTTGAGGTGGATGAGCTACAAAAGCAGAAGACCACATTGGGTTCCACTCCTGTCAGTCAAGAACAAGAATCTGAGGCCTGGGCATAGACTTATCAAAACTGGACAAAAAAAATATCTGATCTTTTTCTAGTTTTCAGCAATATCTGAATCTGTAATATCTGAAATACTCAAACCAGCCCTTCTACTACCAACATCCATACCATGATCAAAGTCAAAAAGAAAACACAATGTCACATCAAAAAAACAAGTTTGATGTGAACATTAATTGAAGCTCTTGACCTGTATCTCTTGACCTGTACCTGCATAATTATTTTGTATTTTGCTGCAGCCACATGATTGGCTGATTAGTTAACTGCCTGAATGTGCAGATGCACATGTGTTCGTAATAAAGTGGACGGTGAGTGTACTTGTCAGTTGTTAGTTAATACCAACCTCTGGTAAGGCACAATCATACCATATTGATCAGTATATGCACTGATGACAATAATGTGTCCATTGCTTTGGTTATAAGCTTTAAGCTGGCTTCACTCGTAGATCTGCTCAGTGTGGTGTTGGGTGTGATAGCATGTGTAGCTGATGGTGTTGTGTGTCTCCTGTCTCAGCAGACTCCCTGTTCAGCAGCCTCGGTTTGGGTGCAGTAGTGGGATTGGGCATGGCAGGACTGTTGCTATTGCTCGTCCTGGTGGACATCAGCTGCTTCTTCCTGCGCCAGTGTGGCCTGCTCATGTGCATCACGCGTAAACTGTGCAGCAAGAAGACTGCCACCAGTGGCAAGAGCAAAGAGATGGAGGAAGGCAAGGCTGCCTATCTGTGAGTGTCCCTGAAGGATTTGTGCTTTGTGTTGAATGAATTGTGCTTTGTCTCTGCTCACTCATCTATGCACTTGCTGGGTTTTTTTTTTTCAGATCGTCAAGTAGGTGATTTATTATTTATATGTTTATTTGCCGTAATTTCTTTTTTACGTTACCCTGTCTCCATTGTTCTATTCAATTTAATTCATTCTCATTTTCATGCTCTGCACTACTGTCTGATGGAAAGTAAGTAAAACATTTATTACATGCCGCTAGCCACAATGTGGAACATAACAGCAGGATCTTCCTCACAAACAAGTAATATGTTTATTAAAAACTGCAAGCAACAATGTGGAACAAAACAGCAGGATCTTCCTTACACAAGTCACATTTTGTTCCATGATATGACATAAGCTGTGTATCTATGGGATGGCCCAGAGGAAATATGTTCATTCTAGCAAGACTCTGACCTTTTGTGGAGGTGCTTTATCTAACTTCTTCATGTCTGCTGCCAAAGAAGTGTCTGTTCTTCAGTCATGTAATGTGTCTGTGAGACGTCCTCTAGCAGCTGAGAATCAAATCCTGTCACGTTTGCTTGGCTATGAGTTCAGAAGGATTAGGGGCAAGATTGCCTTCAGTTCCAATAACAAGTAGCAGGGCTTTAAAAGACTTCTTTGATACTCTCTGACACAGACTGTGGGATGGCCAGATAGGCCTCTTCTGATTCTTCACTGTCCTAAAGCCTCCCTCTAATAACCTTGTTAGAAGTGAGATGCTCCTTGTGAACAGAAAGGTTGGCTTCCAGACAAAAAAAAAAAAGTACGTGATAAAACTGTTGCATTTCATTCTCTCCATAAGTCCACACACTTCCTCAAAGTATCACCATACAGCATACAAATAAGAAAACACTACATGCCCCACGTCTCAACATAATTACCCTGAAATCAGTTTAGTGTCATGTGCAGACATATTTCACTAATTCTTTAATCAAGTAAGAGTGCAGTTACTCATGTAATGTAATACTCTGCAATGTAAGTAGAAAATTAAATGTAAGTAGAAAATTATAAACTCTGAAAAGTACGTAATAGTATGATTGTAAAAGTACAAGACAGATTTAAAAGTGAAAAAGATGTTTGCTGCACACCACACAATGATTTTAGTTACTGATGGTAAATTGTGCCTCTTTCACCAAAGATCATGAGGCCATGGGAAGACATTATTTTTTAGTTTTGTCTTTCAGAATCCTTTCTCCAGTGCACACATCTTGTCTCAACGTTAAGCTTTCTGGTGGTAAAAAGATGAATGAATGAATAAATAAATAAAAGGAATTGTGTGCCTCCTATTCATATCTGTATTTGTATTTGTTTTAAATGTGTTATCTGTTCAGTCTGAATCATGTGCTAAGTTATATACTTATTAGTTAGCATTATAATGACTCTTGACGGTAAAAACTAATTAATGTGAAAAGTTGCCTCGATAAATACCAAGCTTTAAAGTTATGGTTATTTGAAAAATGTGTATTTTATCTGATTCTTGCTTTCACATCTGTTAAAGTTTAGATTTGTTAGGAATTTAGATTGCAACTTTAAAGCTTTCTGATGCTGATGATATTATGAATATATGATTATAGACAAATGAAGTGATGAAGTGCTGGATAAAGTGATGAGTATGAACTAGATTTTTTTTTCTTTATGTAAAGTCTATCTTAGATGTTACTTAAGTCTAAAGTATTAGGCCGAAGAAAACTCTGGTAAAGTACAAACCAGTGTTAAGTACAGTAACAAAGTAATTACGTACAATAACACAGTCATGTTTAATTATGTCCATGTTAAGCATTTGTATTGTTTTAGTTGAAATTGACCTGTGGCATGTGCGGTACCTTTGTTCTCTCTCTTCAGGAAGCTTCCACTAAAAGAGGAAAATGGCAAAGATTCCCTTAAACCGGATACGATCGAAATTAAAGTTCATGGTGACAACAGCCTACACACGACGCCGGACGACAGCAAAGCATAATGGAGCAGCTGCCGTGCACTTCGGGGATATGCACAAGCTACCCAGACACCAAAACAGCAAAAACCCAGCAAGCTAATGAGAAAACAAACAAGAACATGGCTGAACAAGTCCCTTGCTAGAGACTGATTGTCAGAGGGATCCACAAAGAAACTGTGTACATATGAAAAAAAGGAAACGCTACACAGCAGTTGTTTTGTGATACATCTTTCAGAGGAGGCCTCTCTACAGAAAGGCTTTTGTTTATCTGTGATTGTTGTTCTTTCTTTTAAAGGCTGAAGCTTTGCGTGTGATTCTCTGTTACCGGAAGCGGTTTGATATGTGTTCTTTTCCCTACTCTTTCTCTCGCCCCAAGCTCAAAACCACAAGCACTTCTGTTTTCCAGAGAGAGTTCATATGCACAAACACGCTATTTATCCACAAAGGAATAGATTGCATCATGTCACAGTCTGACCTCTGTGTGGGCTTATATGTGTGTTGTGGTATTGGGTAATTAGTGTATTTCTGTTCTTGCCTTTTGGCCACTGTGCAGCATCAACCTCGAACAGTAGTGTTTATTAGAACGTTGCAGCTGTGACATTAGAGAGACACGAACTTGAGATTCCCTTTATAGCATTCATTGGCTTTGTCCACACTTCCCCATGTCCATACTCTTGCACTGAAATGAAAACTTTATTCATTTCCATTTGAACTGTTTGAATAAAAAAAAGAAGACAGTATTTCAAACTGCGGTCTATGTGAAATGGATCCCAGCACAGAAAATAGAAATAACCTATTTCTGTATTGTTGAGATATCATTTTTGTTATTTCGTATTGCCTTTCATTTCTGAATGTGTGTGTGTGTGTGTGTGTGTGTGTGTGTGTGTGTGTGTGTGTGTGTGTGTGTGTGT
>JAOUWY010000075.1:16159090-16176351 GCA_025728095.1 Prietella phreatophila
CCCTCTCTCCTTCTGTTGAGCTACACATGATATTCCAGAGATGCCCGTGATCCTGACCCTTTCTGCTCTCTGGACATAAATGATCCATCACGATCATGGTGCTGCTTGAAGTACCATGGAAATGGTTTTGGACCTCAATTTGAAATGAACAGTTGGGTTGTGGTGCTGGAACTACGGTTGCTGCTATGGCCTTAGGACTGCAATTACCACATTTAATTTTGCACTCAAGTCTCCTTTAGTGAACAGTACATTGGTTCAACAACAAAGAATTCATATAAAAACTATAATGAACTTTCCTTTACTTATACACTATCCATTGTTACCAGATGAGGATGGGTTCCTGTTTGAGTCTGGTAGTATTTGAGTCTCATATCATCTTAGGGAGTTTTTCCTTGAGACCTTCGCAACCGGCTTGCTCATTGTGGATAAATTTACACGTTTAAAATCTGTATCCTGTGTTTATGTTTCTGTAAAGCTTCTTTGAGACAATGTCCATTGTAAGAAGTGCTATACAAATCAAATTGAACTGAACTGAATGGAATTGAATGTGGGCAAATTTAGGCTCAAACCCACATTATCCTGTACCAGTTGTGCCACATTTTTACCTAAAGTGCCCTAATACTGTTCAACAAAAGTTGGGCCATATTTACCATGTTAAATGGCTTTAGGCTTTATTACAAATTAGCCAGTTCTTACTGTGCCATTTCTTTGCCAAATTTGGCCACGATATGTTTTAAGATAAACATTTGCTACAACATATGTGGGCCACTTTTGGTGTACACCTAAATTAGCCTGTCGACTGTAGTACATTTTTGCCAAAGGTGGCCCATATTTGTTTTGTGATATTTGGACCATATTTACTATTTACCACATTTGTCACTTTAGGGTCACATCCAGATTACACATTGCCGTGAGCACCGCATCTTTGCCTATAAAGGCCCACTTTTGATTTGGGACATTTGAGCCATATTTTCTATTTTACATTTGGGCCACTTCAGACTCATATCCATTCTGTCCAGGCCAAAAGAACACATATTTTTTTCTTCTCTCTTTGCTTTCGTGACTAATCTCAGGAGCTGCTTGGCAAATAGATGAATGAGCTCTGCCCAGATAATGTCCCTTTTCAGCTTATTGTGTGTCCCTTTTGCATTCTACTTTTCTTATATGGATAATATTTCCTGGTCTTGTTTCCTGTTGCCATGGTAATTAATTAATCACACCTGTTGCTTTTTACCCCTGTATTATTTGTTCATATAAACCCTCTGTGTTTCAGTTTTATTTTTCATGTCTTTTTTTTAAGCGACTGTGGTCCTTTTCTGTGTTAATTAGTTTTTCATGTTTTCTCTCGTGAATTTCTGATTATGGATTAGTTTGTGTTTTGACTCCAAATCATAGACACCTTTTACAATTCTCATATCCTCAATAAACCCATTTCAAGGACATCCTGCACAAAAACTCCCCCACCTGCATGATACAGTTATATTAGGCAGATCACAAACATGCGCAAAGCCTTGGCATGCATGTAAACTGCTTGTTTAATGGCAAAGGTGTCTTTAATGGAGTATTCTAGCTCTGTGTAGGAAGGAATTAAACAGAGCTTAAGAATCTATTTAAACTAGCAGCAAACAAAGGGGGGTTTGTCAAAGGGACAGACATCAGTCGAGTCATTAGTTCTGTGGGTTTGTGCTTAATGTGTCATGACTAAGCCTTGATGCAGTCTCTTCACTGAGTGTTATGACTGCATGGAGTTCCTTATGTTTAGGTTTGAGGCACTTCACTCACTCACTTCTGCTCACTCGTTTTTGAGCAACTCATCTCGTGAGGTGAGACCCCTTCAAAAATGATCCACAAATCCCTCAAACTTGACTACATTCTCAAGTAGAAAACTTAATGGAACAGCTTTACCTCAAAGTGCAATTTACTTTCAAATATTAGATAAAAGTCTCCTTATAGAAAACCTGACCATGGTAGCATTTTTACATCCATCTACAATATCCATTTTCTATACCGATTATCCTAGGCAGGGAGCCTGGGGCCTATCCCAGGGGACTTGGGGCACAAGGCAGGGGACACACTAGACAGGGTGACAACCCATTGCAAGGCACAATTATATATTTTCTTTGTTAAAAAACAATATTTTAAAATATCATACTTATTGTTAGATGTAAGCATCTGTCATACAAGTTGGTATGAATTATTTGTTACAATAGAAACCATAACGTCTTAGAACAAATGCATTAATATACCTGTGTATTTCCATGCAGAAAATTAATCAACACTGATTTGAAAATTCAGCAGGGTTGTGGTATAAATATACTTAATAGACTGCATACATTTGAAAGGTTTTAAATATTTGTTTTAAAAATACAGTGTTATCATTTTCATAGACCTCCTTATCTCTTAAACTCTCATATAGTGTAACAGCATTGTTCATGTAATTTCCTGTTATTTTATGTATATTTTCTATTTGAACAATTTTAAATAATTGTTAGAAAATGGAATGTATGCCAAATGCCATACATGTAATGTAATGTTGAGGGGGAGACAGGTCACATGTTTGAAACTTTTTTTTACTGAAAGTGTGAATTTATCCTTATTTATTAATTAATTTATTTGTTTGTGTACAGTATATTTAAATGTGATAGTAGATATAGCTAAAACTTAATTTAGCAAAATAATTTACTGAGTGAATTAATGTGTGTGTAGAAATGCTGCTGCATTATTAATCATCCTTCTGTGCTTGCTGTTTCAGTAACATTGAAATAGATTTGGCAATGGCTAATTAAAAGTCTTCACCTTCATCAAGCCCTAATCTGACTGGCTAAAAAGTAGTGCAGTGGCCATACTCATTTGTGTTCATTTGAGCTTCACTGAAATTTTCATGCTGCAGAGTGAGCCAGATGAACTTTGGCAGAAATCAGAATTACAGGTAAAGTGTAGTTACATGGATGTCTTACTAAAATAGGTAACCAGCAAACATCATCATAGTCATTCACTAAAGTAATAATTGTTGATGGATAACACTTTGTTCTAAGGCTATACTATAGTATTGCAGCAAGTCAGATCTCCCACACAACAAGCAGATGTTGGTCATCTAGATCATCGTGCAACTTGGCTAGCATTTTCATTACTTTCATTTCACCATTAGCTTTAGCTTTAGCTAGGAAGCTAAAGCTAGTCAGATTAGAGTTTATCCAAAAATAGATTTATTCCATTATTACCATCCTGTCACTTGCTTTGCAGTCAAATATAGTCTACACGTTTAACAGTATAAACATATCAGAATAAGATGATTATTAGTTTGCAGTGTGTATATTTAAAAAAAAAAATAAAAAAAAATAAAAAAAATTAAAAAGTCTGTTTAAACTAATTAATTATCCTGTATTTAAAAAAAACAAACAAACAAAAAAAAACACCACAAAAAACCACAATTTGGAAATGCCAATCAGCCTGCTATGCATGTTTTTGGACTGGGGGAAACTTACTGCTTACAGAACATGCAAACTCCACGAATACAGGGTGGAGGCGGCAATCAAACCATCACCCTGGAGGTGTGAAGCAAACATGCTAAACACTAAGCTACCATGCTCCCCAAAGTCAATGCATTGTTTTAGTTAATTTAAGAGAAATTTCATGGCAGGTTAGGAAGATACTGCAACCAACAAATAATCACATCTGAGCATCTAGTCTCCGTCTTAACCTGGACTCGGCCCTGGTGTTGGTCTTGTCTTGGTGTTGGTCTTGTCTTGGTGTTGCCCCTCTGTCATACTCGGTCTTGACTCAGACTCCAATAGGTTACGGTCTTGATCTTGACCCTGTCTTGGATAATGTGCAGTGGGAAAGAAAGCATGCAGATAAAAAGTCATAAAGCAAGAAATAAGACAAGGTGTGAGCATTTGGTGTAGCTTCTTTAAGCTTTTTAAAACTTAATGCAGGGTATATTACTTGAGTAGTAATATTTCCAAAGCATACTTAAGTACCAAAATATTTATTTTTTGTTACTGTAAAAATACTGTACTATTATTTATCTGCCTTTATTTATATTCAGTTCCTTCATTAGTAATTGCAAGACAAGATAAAGCATAAAACAACATAGCCAGAATTACTTACATGACTGTCATTTGCAAAACCAAGAAGGATGTATTTATTACCCATACTATTGGCTGAATTTTATTTATCCTAAATCCATTCTGCTCCATTGTTTTATAATGGGGACTCACCAAAATGTTAATGTGAAACTAGGCTCAACTGCATTGGATAGATGGAGTTTATTTAATAGTTCCAAATACTTAGCCATCTGTCAAATATAATTATCAGAGGACATTGCGCCCAGTAAGCACCTTTCAGCATTGATGGTGCCTTTCCAAATGTGCAAGCTGCCTCTTCCATAGGCACTAATACACACCCATACCATCAGAGAAGCAGGCCTTTGAACTGACTGCTGATAAAAGCCGGATGGTCCCTCTCTTCTTTAGTCCTCTTTAGTTTAGAGAACACGGCACCCATGGTTTCCAGAAAGAATTTAAAATTACGATTCGTCTGACCATAGAACAGTTTTCCACTTTGCCTCAGTCCATTTTAAATGAGCTTTGGCCCAGAGAAGACGCCGGCTTTCACATATGGCTTTCTCTTTGCATGATAGAGCGTTAACCAGAATTTGTGTATGGCACGGTGAACTATGTTCACAGACAGTGAGTTCTGGAGGTGTTTCTGACCCATGCAGTGATTTCCTTTACAGAATCATGCCTGTTTTTAATGCAGTGCTGTCTGAGGACCCGAAGATCATGGGCATGCAATATTGATTTTCAAATTTGTCCCTTGCGCACAGAGATTTCTGCAGATTCTCAGAATCGTTTGATGATATTATGTACTGTAGATGATGAGATATCCATAGTCTTCGCAATTTTACTCTGAGGAACATTATTCTGAAATTGTGCCACAAATTGTAGACACAGTTTTTCATGGATGGGTGAACCTCTGCCTGTCTTTACTTCTGAAAGATTCTGCCTCTCTAAGATACTCTTTTTACACCCAATCATGTTACTGACCTGTTGCCAGTTAACATCCAACTGTTTATTTTTAGTAGCACTTACTTTTCCAGCCTTTTGTTGCCCCTGTCCCAACTTCAAATTCAAAATTACCTTATTTTTTTCTTAAAATTGTTATGCTCCCGCCGGCAGATGGCGCTGCGACGTCAAAGGGCAAAGACTGCTGCAGAGCACGCGCGTGCACGAGATCACATAAAGAAGACTTTTTTTTTTTTAGGAGTTTTATTCCCTTCCTTTTCCGGTATTGGTTTATGTTCAACGGTGTGTCTTTAATTTGCTCCAGCTGTCTGTGGTTCAGCTTGATAATGTTGGTTATTTAAACCCCTCGTTTTGCTGTGCACTTCACACCGTATTATCCATATGTTTGATTGCAATGGTGAATGCGTTACGCATGCTAAGTGGTCGTTTTTCCATGTCCTGCTCTCATACCATGCCTAGACTTTAGACTTATGTTTAACTTTAGACTTATGTTTAGTTAATCTTGTTCAGTATGGACCACATTTCCTGTGTTTTGTCTGTTTGTTAGTAAATGAAGACGTTGATCTGCATCTGCTTCTGCAACACCTCCTGTGTCAGAACAAAAATTTTAAATTTCCTCCGTTTAAACATTTGATATGTTTTATATGTTCTTTGTGTTGTGAATAGCATATGGGTTTATGAGATTTGCAAATCCTTGCATTCTGTTTTTATTTATATTTTACACAGTGTCCCAACTTTTTTGGAATTGGGGTTGTAGAAATGTTTCACAAAATTTCAAGTAACCACTGTAAGTGAGTTAAACATTATTCTTTTTTATGTTTACTTATCAGAATTATATCTGCTTAATTAGATGTCTTTATTGGAGCTGTCTAACATGATCACACTGAGAAAATATCATGTGACATTCACAGTTTACATATGGTTTAAATGTGTTTACATCTGCCTAATATAAACCTTTGCTAGCGGTAATTAGCTATACAAGACATTAAATGATATCTGTAACTGTTTACAATGTATCTACATTTATAATTGTTCACCGTCATTAAGGAAATGCAGATTGTGTAAACAGTTAATTGCAATGATCACACCTGTGTAGGTCATGATTAAAACTGTTAACTTTCAAATGGAAATATGGAAGCACTGCTTAGAGAATAGAATGACGGAAAGGATGCATTAGGATGACAGTGGGATAGGTTGTAGCATCCCCTAAGTGCATTGAAATAATTGAAAGTGTAGCCAATTAATTAAGTGAAGCAGTAGAATAGCAAAATTTACAAACTTGTTCATAATGTGCTAATGAGTGAAGGATTGAAGTTGTTGACAGCAGCTGTGTTGAAAGCTGTGAATGGAAATGTTGTAGGCTTATTTTTAAACTTTTCACATGACTCAATTGCCAAATCTGTGAAAGAATTTTGTTTTCATCCATACTAAAGTATAACGTCATGTATTGTACAGTGTAGATGATGAGATTAATTTCCTCAAATGATTATTTGGGCGTGTAATGTCAAATAAATAAGTAAATAAATAAATAAAAAGTCACCAAATATACACATGCTGGCAGAGAATTCTCAGAAGTTTTATGCTAGACTTAAACTCCATGCTCAATGAGCAAATCTGCCTTAGAGCCTGTAGGTTGAAGTAGCTCAGCTGTAATCTGCACAGCGACCGAATCTTGCTATGAAGTCAACCACCATTCAGTCCCTCCCATATACGATAATGGAGTAACACCTTTAAAAGCACACATGAGTTTTTCAAAGTGTTTTAAGTGACTAAGCAGTAAGTCATAACAAACCTCACAGCTGCTTGAGCTCACAATGTTTTTACTTTTTCCCTACACACATTTACACCTCAGCACACACAAATACAATAATAAAAATGAAAACCAAGAGGCATCTTCCAGCTTACACAAGGAAAATCTTGCTGTAAGCCTATCAGTAGGTTCTCCTCCTCCATAATCTGGCTGCTCTCAGAATCTCCCATGATGCCATATGCTGTTTTGTGCACCTCCTTACCTGTGATATGGCATGCCTATGAGACAGACTCAGGTAAATATGTTATAATTACAGAGATGGAGCTCTGTGCAGCTACTGCTTATATTACATAGGTACTGCATAGGTACCTAACGGCCACAATGCTTCTTTCTTCACTCTTTCACTGTCCTTCACACTCATTTTCTCTCTATGTCAAACACCATGACTTAGATAATGTGAAAGTGCAATGATTGATGTAATGTATGCTTGAGATAACCTTTTAGTTGAAAGCTTTAGCTGCTTTATGTGATTTCATTAGTGATAAGGACTAATCAAATGCTTTTGCATTTGTTGCAGCCAAACATCAGAATCAGCAATGAAGCATTATAATGGATTTTCCATAGATGTCACAAGGGCATTCTCGTTCATTATTTTATCACACTAGATACGAGTGTTAACAGTATATTTGTCTTGCATTTGTAATGTTGCATGCTGCATGCATAACTGTGGATTGGATCTTTTATTAGCATGGTTTAAAGAGAAGAACCAACACAAGCAGGTCCTAATGGAGCTGCCCCAGGGTGGGTTAAGACAATCAATTTTCTAAAGACTGGCAATTTACCTTCTCATCGACCAGTCATTCAGATGCAGCACCGATACTGCTTTTGGACTTGAAAACCTATGAAACCTATGACAACCTTTATTGGGCAATTTACACCTACCACATACTCAAATATTAAAGCATCCCAAGCCACCGAGTAGCATATTAGGACAGCTTAAGAAGAAAACTGAGCGTCCAGTATCAAGATCAGACCCACATTTGCCCTTCAGCTGTAGAGGACGTGGATAGACTCTGACAGTGAAGGAATGGGGCTGTATATTTTGGGGATGAATATAAATAGAGTCCGTCAGCCATGCTGTGCTAATGAGGAAAGGGAGCAACCAATAGACAGGCAAAATTAATTATGTGCTGACATTTATGGATAATAACCTTATGGTGGATATCAGTGTTTATGAAAATATATGGTACATGATCAGAGAAACAGAAATGTGCCAGATCACATGAAGAAATACATATATACCCTTTGTATATATCTCTAAGGGGAACTGACATCAGTGTATCAGTCCTTTCATAATTAATCGGCAGTTATTTTTTATTGCTGAAAAATTCCATGCCCTTTCACAACTGTGCATATGGTGAAATTACCAACTATAAATTTGTTTTCCTTCTGACACTAAGTTTAGATTGATTCATTGCTAGATTATTAGATATGCTCTCTTTATTTTCAAGTTCACAAACATGCATTGTGGCTGATTTTATTAACTTCACAGATTTATATGAAAATCAAATGATTTTTTTTTAAACTTCTTCAACGGTCACACTATTTCTTGAATTTTTCTGTCACACCAATGACCTTAGTGCAGAAGTAGCTGTGTTGCAGGAGCTAGGGGTGTATGCTCCACTGCTGATGGATGCTTGCTGTTAGCACGAGCCATACTGCTCCGGTTATTCAGAGGTCATCCTCCTTCACGGATGTTCCAGGGTGCTGCTATCAGGAATACAACAGCTCATTAATGGCTGCCTATTTTTAATTAAGGATTCAGCATATGTTAATTAGATCTGATTGCAGCTATATCATGCAGTCACACGCTAACTGATGTTGTGGGAAATGAGCAATAATGTAGGCTGCCTGAGCTGCGATCATGTTGTGATTCGGAAACACATGTTGTCTTCATCAGTAGGCCAGATATAAACAGTGTGTATATGCTTGCATAATTGTACTGTCAATAGCTTCAAATGAGTTCTTGATATGTGACAGGCACAGTCTAAACATGGCTGGCTTGTTTTGAATCACATAGCTGGATAACTTGTGAAAAGAGCACATGCTGGATTAATATAAACCAACAGGATATGTTCTTTGTGTTACCTAGGAAGCTAAGTTTAACATTCAACCCAAATTTACTAGAATGAAGCGATGATTTGTTAATGCTTTAAATTTAATTTCCTTTTATATTTAAGTTTAAATTAAGGTTTGGTAAAAATCTATTTCTAATCACATAGCATATAGTTATCTAATTAATTAACACTCACCATCCACTTTATTAGGAACGCCTGCACATTCATGCAGTTATCAGCCAAACATGTGGCAGCAGTGCAATGCAAAAAAAAATCATGCAGATACAGGTCAAGAGCTTCAGGTAATATTCACATCAAACATCAGAATGGGGGGAAATGATCACTGTTTTACTGCTACAAGCAATAATTTTTATTAGTTTAATAACTGGTTAGTAGGTTATATTGTACATGCATGTAAACTATATTTTAGTGCACTGTAAATAGAACATTGTTTCCAATTCAGTTTCTGCAGTTTAATTAATTAGTACTTTATAAAATATAATGGTGACACTTTATGATACAGGTACATACATAGTCATTATTTAATATATTAGTAAGCATTAATAAACTGTTGTGTCAATTAACTATTACTTATGATTTTAATGATAGTTAATATTATTTCCTATATTATTAATGAAGTATTGTTATTTTTAACTGTTAATAGTGGCACATTAATAACATTCATCAATACGGTAAAAAGATTTTCTAAAGAGTGATTCGTGTTGATTAACCACTACGTAATGATAGTAAGGATTACATTACCTATATTAATTAAGCAAGTTTAAGTATTAATGAATATAATTTTTTTAATGTATTTACTCCTAACTACATTTTAACATTTGATAATGCAAAATATACACACAAATAAATATATTATATATTTAACACATTTAATGAAGAAAATGTTTATAAACTTAGCTTGTGAAACAATTTTTTTGGTTTTGTCATCTCTAAATAAATTACTTGGCAGATACAAGGCTTCATTTGATGAAGGCTTATTTGATTTCACCCTTTATCACTGCACGGCATGTAGGTAAAAAAAAAATTGAAGATGACTTCTTGGCAAAATGAGGCTTCAATTCTGAAGATAAATCAGTAGCTGGGTTAAAGTGACCTAGCCGTTGGGTATGTAATCTGGTCGTAGTGAAAGATGGTGAGAGAGGTGATGATATCTGCATTGTGTCCACTGTCATTGAGATTGACCCAGCCACAAACCCTGCAGCTGAGATGAACAAAAACCATCGAGAATTGTGAAAAAATGACCCAAAACATTTGGGAGGGAAAAACACAGCCTTTGGGCAGGAAAATAAAAATAAATAAGCAGTTAGATTGCAATGTGCATACTCATCAGAGTTTAGCACTCTAATTACAGTTTTTGATTATCCTCAAATTATCGAATGTAGGTCTGCATACTTTTTGAGTACAAAAAAAGACTTTTCTTGATCTACTGTCAAGTGCAGGCACATATTAAATGACACAGCACATTATATATGTCTAACATTTGTATGCAACCAGTTCTGTTTTATATACAACTTACATGGTTGCATATCAATTCTGGCTCTAGTAGTAATATTGGTCCACTGGCCAAACTAGTATCAATAGCTGAAAATGTTTCCTGCTGTTTCATGGTGCTGAGATGGTTCATCATATTCTGGACATTCGATGAGGCAGCGCTCTCCTGAGCCTGGTAATTGCTTGGCTGACTCTGTCATTTTCCTTTTCCATACCACGCAGTATATAAATCAAATAAATGAGGCCTTTGTTGAGGTTAGATGTGTTTCACAGTGCAGAGTTCAGCCTTTTTCTATTGTCTGAGGTTTCTAACAAACACACTAGTATTGATGTTCACCCAGCACATTGATAATAGTGGAGGAGTAAAGGAACATGTGCTTGATCTGTGAAGGGTGCAGTGAGAAAAAAAAAAAAACTCTGTTCTTTTACTGTATGTGAAGCTCCCTGTGTATAATTTTGTAGCGTTTAAAGAAATACATTTCAAATCCTGAAATTAGTTTTCTCAGTCGTAGTCTGAGAAATTAACAGTAACAACAGAAAAATATTCTGTTGTTACTAGTGGCCACATTTGATCGGTTATGGCCAATTTCACCTGCAAACTCTAAGATATTGTTGGGTTTTACAAGTACTGCTGAGATGTTTGCTTGAATATAATATTTTTGAATGATAAATAAGTATTTAACTTTGGAGCCTGAGGGAAGTGATTTTCATGCTGCTGAGAGCTGTACCTGCAGACCGCTCCTCTCTAATCCTCCCAGGCACCTCTCCACAGCACTAATCACTAGTGAGATATGCCATCCTTCCCTGAGACTGTCCTCAATTCCACCAGAGAGGCACCATGATTACAGGTTCATTATATGCTTGCTCCATTCCTACTCCCAGCAGTAGGAAGCCCAGGGCTATCTCATTCATGTACAGTAGTTGATTAAAATCACTTCACTCATGCCAGGGCTGAGCTAAGAATTAGGATGAACAGAGGGTACTCTGAATCTGAGCATGTGTGCGTATATATGAATCTGTGAGCATGTCAGCTTTGATTCCATGAGTTATGCCTCTGTACGATGGAAAGTGTGTTTCAGATTACAAGATCAAGCACTGGGAATTGCCTCAAGCTCCAACACAGTAGTGGCTATAGTGTCTGACTGATATGAGATGCCACTGAAGTGTTGAATCTTCAAAGCCTTGACATTTAACATAACTTTAGCTAGAAGACTCAGAGAATCTTTCTCTCTCTCTCTCTCTCTCTCTCTCTCTCTCTCTCTCTCACTTGTATGAGGGATTCAAAACAAGTGTTTCAAATGGTTTTAAGACACTGTTAATGAATAGGGTGATGCATTTAGCATGAGATATTTTAAACGTCAATATTCTGCTGTGTCAATTCTAACAAAGAAGAGCTTTGAAAGATGTCTGGACAAAAATATCTGTATTTCATTAAGCCTTTTCTTCTTCCTCTTCTTCTTCTTCTTCTTCTTCTTCTTCTTCTTCTTCTTCTTTAAAAGCTGCATACTTTCACATATTGCCAGATTTAAGCATTGAGCATTTAAATGAAACAGATTTTAGTCTGGTTTTAAAGTATTAATTTCCAATACTGTTGTGTGTAAAATCCGATCTTAACCCCTCCAATTTACTCATATTCAAGTATTGAACATGTTCAATATTTACATGTATTTTTCATGAATCAGTGATGAATGAAGGATCAATAACCTAGCTCAACTACCGTCCACCATTAAGTCTTATTTGCAAAGAAATTCTGAGATCCCAGGTTCCTAAATTCAGTATCATTGGTCAGGATTCTTACACATGAGGATAGTTTGAAAGTTTGGTTAAATCTATTAGTGTGGTTTGAGAACATAAGGATGACCCAGAACAAAAGAAAACCTATAAAAATGCATTTTATCTGCAGAATTAGTCAATTAGCCAAGGCATGTGTGGCGTCTCAAGTTTGTTTCATTAATTTTGCACTGGCGCTACAGTGTTAATGGTGCTAATAAACAAGGAAAGCTTATACCCTCCAGTTAGCCATCATGCAAACTCCTGTGAATAATCACTTGTGTCAAAATATATTGTTTAACTAAATAATACAATTTGTACATGAAGAATAAGTTTGTATTAAGAAAAAGTATTTTGATTTATTCGTCTTCAGTAACCACTTTATCCCTGTCATGATCATAGTGGATCTGGTGGATCGATCACTGGTCGTGGGGTGAGAACACACTGTGGATGGTCCAAAAAGAAATATTTAAAATATACAAATTAAGTTGCAGTTACATTACCAACACCTATTCACTTCTGCATTAAAGGTCTGAGTGGCAGCTGTACTGTTGGTCTGTTACTAATGTCACAGATGAGGACTCTGGTCTATAGGTAAAATGACTGTCATTTCTACTTCAGCTGGCAGCTACTACTCCTTCAAACTGTTAGTTTTGTCCAGAATACTTTTATGTTTTGGCCAAAGGGAATATTGTGTGCATGTGATTTTAAGAAAAAAACATTTTTGGTGAAGTCTATAGTCTTCATGTCAAGCATTGCAGTTCCAAACAGCCTATAATTTTTATGGGTGAAAAGGGAGAGAAAATCACACAGCACATTAAATAATTGTACAGCCACTATGTTTTTGAGAAACTGGCCCTTGTCAAGTTGTCTTTGCCTTTTGTCTTCTAATAATATGGTGGAAATCTTTAAAAGAGGACAGTGTGTCCCTCTTGGGCAGGCAGAACAGAGTGAGGTGGCCAATGACAAATGAAAGGTGCTTGGTCACTTATGATCCTGTCAGAAATGATCACTGTTATTCCACTGAACTCTAGCCAAACATTCCTCCCCCATCTCTCAGTTGCCCCTAATTGTAAACATAGTCCCTTCTGCTGTGACAAATGATAGTCAACTAAGAAAAGGGTGAGCAAATTTAGATTGAACCCATCCAAGATTTATACAGAATTTTCTGTTATAGATGGACTGGCACCCTGTCCAGGGTGTACCCCGCCTAGTGCCCGATGCTCCCTGGGATAGGCTCCAGGTTCCCCATGACCCTGAAAAGGAGTAAGCGGTAGAAGATGGATGAATGGATGGTTGGATGGAGAAAAAAACAATATATGTAGCCTGACATTGTACCATAGATGTATAGCTTTTAGCCATTTAAGATTTTTATGGCTAAAGATTTTTTATCTGACTGGGAGTCACTCAAGTGCAATTTGAACAGAGTAAGCACATTAAACTCTAAAGTCCATGTGAAAAGTACAAAATTAGAGGTAATTTTACAGAATTGCTGAAGATTGTATAGTGGCTGTGTTGTGTCTGAAAGCTAGAAAATTTTACAGTTAATCATGTTTTTTTTTCCCCTTGTATTTTTTTCTAGCAAATGCAGCTATAATAATAATAATAATAATAATAATAATAATAATAATAATAATAATAAGCCAAAATACATTTTGGCTGAAGCCCTGGGAGTTTGGATTTACTAATAGTCTTATGATTGATGGATCTCACCTATATTTTGAACTAATTTAAAACTAGAAGTAGTAAACATACCGCTTCTATATCATTGCATAGATTTTTAAAACAAACTACAAAGCAAATCTATTTTGCAACTTGCTATAGTTTTAGGCTAATCAGAAAAACAGGTGCCAGACTAGCCTGTCTTGATTATCTGGTTCGTTGAAATATGCTTTATTTTATAATCCAATATTTTCATTCAACTTATGAGTAGCTTTAGTCTCTAAAGAAAGATCTAGCTGAAATAATGTGTACATCAAAATTGTGTTAAATGTTTTTGTGTGTTTGTGTTTGTTTTGTTTTCCTAAACTAAACCAGCAACTGAATATCTCAAGGTCAGTAATCTGGCCTAAGGCTGGTTAACTTTGGAAAGGAAAGTTAATAGCAGTATCAGTGGAAAGAATGTTGCGGAAATTTATGTTTGTATTTTTTTTTAAGTATTGTAAAGTATTTTTGTACAATGAGTAAGCAACAGTTACAGTTTAGAAGAGAAATTATCTGAAGTAGCATTTTAAAGATGACGTAAATTTTGAAAGATTTTGATGGGTTTTTAGAAGACCCCAACAGCAGCAACTTTCTAACTCCAACAAAAATTATTTAGTCTTAAACAATTCACAAAAATCTTGTACATAACTACTCTGAAATATTCAGTAAATATTCTACATCTAAAGCTGTAATTTTGCTAAATTTTGCTTGTATTTTTCTCATTTGTAAGTCTCTTTGGATAAAAGCATCTGCTAAGTGAATAAATGTAAATGTAAATGTAAAGCTGTAAATGGCTTTAGTGGCTGCTGCCATTTTGACATTGAGAAGCCAGTCCAGAAAAGTCAAAGCATAATTAGACCATAAGGCCATAATTAGGCCATAAGCTATTGACCTTATAAGTGCTTTTTGTGTTTCATTTGTATATGAGATTAATTATTAAATAACATATTTGTCTTTTATAAAGTAAGTACAAACCTAATGTTTAACCATAAAACTCATAAAAAAAATCTATAAATAAATTTCAAGCATAGTGCTAGTGAGAGTCAACAACGTTTTTTCTTCTTCTAAAAATCTGTCTGCCCTTTAAGGTAATTTCTAAATGTCTTCAGCTGAATGAACACTCTGGGCTCCTGTGTGTTTATCAAAACCTTTGGAAACTATATGCTCAGGATTCAGTGCAGTGGTATAGGCCTGGAAAAAAAGCACCACCTCCAATATCCCTATTTTATTTCAGGTTTGGGGAGTGATGTGGTCTTGGCATTGGCTCGATGGTGGAGGCCAGGTCAGGGATGATTGAGCAGTCGGAGATGGCAGGACCACCTGCTCCCACCTGGACTCGATGGACAGCACCAGCTGTTTCTGCATGTAGCTGGTCTGAGTAGTTGCCCTGCTGAAAACTCCCAGTGTTGCTCCAGCTGCTCCTGCTGACATCCTGTATCTTTACATACCTCACAAGACTTAGCAAGAGACAGAGGCCAGACAAACTGATGTAGTTCACTCACATCACCCTGACTTGATCATTAGCTGTGTTATTAGTCATAATCTGGTGTCAACAGTGACTTTCACAGCTTTTTTTTTCATTATTATAGCAACACTGTTTTTATAGTTTAAAGAACTGCTATTTTATTTAGACATTTTAAATAGTTTTTCCTCAAAGACACAATGGCCACACTAATTTTCATTCTTCTGACAAAAAGGAAAACATGTCATTTTCATCAGATTTTGCAAGAGAAACAGCCATTTGGTGAGGGCTAATCAATGCTTAAGGGTAAGACATATTGAAGTGGTTGGTGAATTTAGCTTTTAGCTTAATCTTTAAATCTAACTAAATTTACACAGTTATTGTTAATGAGAAATTTTAGCATAATTGATTTTTCCCCACCTCTCTAGTAATCCTCCATTTATACATTCATAGCTTATTTCCCCACAGACCAATTTCAGCTAATGTTTATGTGGGGAATGGAAGTGTAAACTGGCGAAACAGTAACAATAATCTCACTGGAAAGGAGTCAGGACATTGACTCAACAAACAAATTAAAAGGGGTAAACTATCTTTTGCTAAGCTGGTAAAGGCAGCAGAAAGCTGAGGGTTGTGTGTTTACTGACTACTGCCAGTTTTTGAAAGGTAAAACTCAAATGACTTTTCAGTATCAACAAAGAAACAAAGAAGCAAAGCTGAGGCTGTTTTGTTCTCTGGGTATATTGTGATGTGCAATGACAAATGCATTTCTAAGAAAGCATCCAATATGCCATAGATTTATGTCCCACAACCAGAACTGATATACAAATAGCCTCTGACAATAAAGGAATAGTTTCCATATAATCATAATGTGCCACCCAATATCCCTACAATCACTAAGATCCAACACTGGGAAGCCCATCATTATCATAAATTAGGCACTACAAGGCATCATTGTGAAATTGGGTTAGAGGGTTGTCCTCTGATGACCAATACGGTTTCTCTTTCTCATGTCTGAAAACAATAGCTGTTCTGTAACATGCAGGAGCAGAGGAATTCTTGTGTAAAATGAAATGAATTAATATGAATGGACTGATATGCAGGAATTAATTTAAATGAATCTGAAAACACAAAAAACATTCAGTTGCCCATCAGAGGAATGTTATTTCATTGCTTCATGACATTTGGGAGAGAGATGATATATTCACAATGTGCAAGCAAAATTAGTTTCTATTACTTACTTGATTATGCTTTGTATGATGTTTGTCAAAAAAATATGTCTGAAGTAAAAAATTAGGCAAAATTAATGCACAATGCTACTCATTTATTTTTTTTCAGCCTTTCCATTTTCAAAACTTTATTACTTTGACCCTTTTCAGGCCATAACTTTCAGGCAGGCTGATTGCTGGCAGTGATTTGTTCTCACGTCATAATGGCTGACACTGTCATGCGCTTTAACCAAATAAATGGAGGGTAAGAGTTTCAAGTAATTACTATATTTTTCTATAATGATGATGGATGGCATTGTGTTTCAAGATATCTGACACTTAACCGTGACATTGAAGAGATGAAGAATGTTGTGCCCCAACGCGACATAATTTTCCTTTTTTTTGTGCAGTAAATTTTACCTTCAGTTCAAATTTTAATTAAAGGTTTTTGAGCCATTCTAAATGATTTTATTTTATTTTAACTGATGTGTCCGTGTTTGTGTGCAGAGTTATTATTGTCTATATAGAGCAATAAAGAGATGAAAAAACTAGTAAATCATTTAAATTTACATTTATTAACTTATCAGACGCTTTTATCCAAAGCAACTTACAACTAAGAAAAATACAATCAAAGCGATATATCAAGCAGAGAACAATACAAGTAGTGCTACTATACAAGATCCATTAACTGAGTTCCAGAGGAAGCAAAGTGCA
>JAOUWY010000075.1:16407771-16418131 GCA_025728095.1 Prietella phreatophila
TAGTGTATTTTTAGTGTGTGTGTGTGCCTACAATCCTGAAATACAGCAGTTTTGCACGCACACGCACGCGCGCTCACACACACACACACACACACACACAAGACAGATCAAACTCTTTGGAATGGCATGTTTTATTTATTGTAATGTTTTAGTGGGGGGAAGATTCATTATCATAAAGGCCCGGAGACATTCCACACAAAGAGCAAGCCGACTAACGCTACTTTACCAGCCGCCTACAGAACATGCAGGTGGAGCAGTGACTTGAGCTGCGCCATGATCGAAGCCTAACTGCGGCAACATGACAGAAGTTGACAGTGTCAAAGAGCTGCTGTATCTAGCAGATAAACTGTCCCTGAAGCAGACACTTACAGGAGATGTAAAACAGCACAATCTCTTTTCCACTCGCATTGTTTTTAGTTCCATCAACTTGTTTTTGAATATGCTAGGTCGAGTCTGTCAGAGGCCCCAGGCAGCAAATGGGGGATCATAAAAGCTACTGTTGGCAAACCCACTGGAGTCTGACCAGATTGTACCTATGCTAGACTCCTTTACAGCATTTGAGTTCAAAGAAATTAGGAAATCCGTTCTTGCTTGACATCAAGCCTGCTATTGGGTGTGGGTGTGAAGGTATATAAGTGTGCACGTCCTCTGAAAAAAAAGGATAGGGGTGTAAGATTGTTGCAAAAATTCAAACTCTGGTTCTGTTATCAACATCTTTCCTCTGAAATACATTGCTTGGGACAAATATATAACATTTATACAGTCATTTCCATATGAATATATAACATTCCGTCACTTCCCTGTGAATATATAACATTTATTCAGGGAAAATAGAAAAAAAAAATTAAACCAGGATCTCAGCTCTTTCCATTGTCACTGCATAGCCCTGCTGAAAACCCTCCAGTCATTTCATGCTAAATGTATTCCTGGCTGATGTATTAAAATATTTTTCTCCATACTCATATCTTGTCTTCCGTCTCCAGAGGAGGCAGCAGCAAGAACCTCCTTCATCCTGGCACTATTTAATTTTTTTTTAAGCCCAAAAAAGAGAAAACTTACACCCATCTTACAGGCATGTCTAAACTCTTCGCACTTTGGCACTTGATTGCATAAAAAGGTGTCACTGCCAAGCACCGTGGTAATGCCTTTAATTATGTTGAAGTCAAATAAATAAATTATCTGCTTTTCACCAGGTGAGGGTGACAGGTTTGCCAACAACTTGGCAAATGGAAGAATCATTTGCAAATGCAACGTGTGAACATAAAGTACAGCGGCAGAAAGAGAGCAGACAGGGTGAGAGCTTGACAGCTGGAGTTTTATCCCCTCCTGTGTTAATAGTCTCACCTCTCGGTGCAGAATAATGCTCTATTTGAGGAGTATTGGGTTCAAGTTGCTCCATGCCTGATTATGCTGTCGCTGAACTGGTATTCATTTGCCATTATTGCTTGTGACCCCACCCGCTCATTGGACCTGTCACAATTACGTTTGCTACTCCATTTTAAGCAGCTCACAGACTCTCTTGCATGGTCATGGAAACAGACACCAGACAGACAAATTCAAACTTTCAAAGGATTGCACACGCTATCATCAGCATAGCACAGTGATCTATGCAGCAGGGGTCATCAGTCCTGACGAGCTGGAGTCAGTGCAGCACCGTTTGATGATTTACTAGCTTGATAACTCCTGATTTAACTCACCAGTTAATTATGAGGCTTAGTAGGTGTGTTAGAGCAGCCAAATTGTGCTGGACTCTGGCTCTAAGGAACTGAAATTAATGACCTCTGGTCGATAGCTTTAAAGCAAGAGACATGGAGATTGCTGATTTGGCTTGGGCATTGAAAACAAAAGAAGGTTTTGTATATGTGAGATTGTTGAAGTGATTAGTTTTTGCCACTAGCATATATGAGATGTAGTTCTCTCAGTGGAGAAGAGGAAGCTTCAGGGCAGTAGTGGGAGAGCTAGCTGAGGGTGGATATTATATCCACTGATATCCAAAGGTCACTCTCACACAGCACGGTCTTCATACATAGGAGGCATGGAGAGTTATTATAATACAATAAGCAGACAATAATTAGCTGAAACACCTACAGATAGTTAGACTATCCCTAACCCTTTCAGAGGGGGTTCTTAGCACAACTCATTCAGGATGTTGAAGTATCCAAATAACCCTTGAGGAACCTTTGAGGAACCAAAAAGTGTAAATTGATCTGTCTTTATCACTGGACATTGCTTAGTGACAGGGCATTTATGCACATTCATTATAAAAAATCAGACGAAAATTAATATACTGGCCCTGTGCAGAGAATATCCATCTGCTTCATAAGTGCTCTATTGTAGCAGTACAGTATTGTACTTTATTATGTATTCGCATTTACAAACTAACCTTGCTCATACATGAGGTTTTACTCCATTAATTATGAATGTTGAAAACTATTTCTAAAATGTGCTCATTAAAGGCAACACCTTTTTTAAATAAAAGAAAAGAAAGAAACGGGGAAAAAAGAAGAAAAAAAAGGATATGAATATTTCCAAAAAGCAAATCCTCACACAAATTTATTTCTTGACATCTCAAACATGTGAGAGACCTCACATCAGCCCTGACTTGCAGACATCCCAAAGATGCACTCACACACAGACAGACACACATGTGCCATTGTCTGCGGCGGCTGATGCTTCTCTCTCCTGGTTGTGCTGGAACACTCCTGCTCACTCTGGAAGTGATGTTTGTGCGGATGACACGTATGATCCTTTAATCTCAGGTTTAGCTTGTTGAGCATCAAATTGAAATATCCTGAACAGATGTAAAAACACATGTGAGCCTCGGCGCGCAAGCTGCGCCGAGCTTTGTTTCATCTGCTGATGATTGGGAGCCTTAAGGAGATCTTTTTAAAATTTCATCACTATTCAAAAGGATAATTAATACGTACCCCCAGGCTTTGATTATGCTCCACACAGTGTGTTCGGCTGGTGTGGAGATAATGAGATGCTCATCAGGCGCTGTCGGTGCTCCCCAACAAACACGCTCATGGTTTGCATAAAAATATTTAAGATTCTGATGAGGTAGTGTTGTGAGATATGCACAGTCCCACTCTAATTTGGATCACAATGAAGTTGACTCAGTCTGCTGATATGCTACATGTGCTGGGGTGCTGCCTTTACATGGAGACACCTGTCAGACTGCAATAACGCATTCCTCTTCCTGGTAGCACGTGTCTCCAGTATTTTTCACACTTTCCTTCATGGGGACAGTGAAGATGGGACTGCCAGGGTGCTGAGACAATGAGGCCAGGGTGGACACGATGGAAATTTCAGACTGACAGGTGTCAGGGGAGATTCTAACAAGCACTGTCAGTTGGAATGATGCTGAGCAGCCATTTTATTTTCCAGTTTTTTTCCCAGGAAAAAAAAACACCTGACCCTGGTGTTCCCTAAACAGCTGAGTTAAATGCAATTATCAGGCCATTCTGTGTGACAGCTGCTGCACTCTGACTTGGGCCAGTCACTATAAAGTGGGACATCCTAGCATTGTAGACGATCTTTGCGGAATCGCAGTTCTACATGGTCTTCTCCCTGGGGAATGCTATAGAGCACAAGCAGGAGGTAATGACTCCATCTTACTCAAGTCATTTCTGTACACAGATAAGAACCATGGTGCTAAATTAAAGGATGGCTGACTGTTTCCCTGAATCACAAACACAGAGGCCCATGTCACTCCTTCATGACACAGTAGGGAACAAATGGATGACGAAAGAAGAGATTCACAAGTATGCATGAGGATAAAGATTTGGACCTAACTGTATCTTACGTTCTGAGTGACAGAGGAGTATAATAACATTTTGTTGCCTTAATAATATAATATCTCTCATTCATTCTTCATTTCAGAACCTTATAATAATCTCGTAATTTCACATTATATACTATTTTCCTGAGCCACATCATGCCTTGTTTTAACACAAGACCTGACCTGGAATTTAAATAGAAGAACAATCTTTCTCCTTATATAAAGAAGTCATTCAGCATTAAATAAAAGGTAAAATATGCTGCATAAGAGAGCAAGCTTAGAATGATGTATAATGCTTTTTTTTGTGGAAATCTCTGCATGGTTAAAAAAAAACATTCTCAGCATGGTGCCCAAGCATACAGTAAGTACCTCTGTTTGGGTAAAAGACGAGCTAATTAATTCCTGTGGGTTAAAGAATGCACATAATAGTCAATCACCAGAGACTACAGTGAAAGCCTACTAGATAAAGACACATGCACATATTGCCCCCTGCTGTGAATTCTTTCTGTTCATGCTGCAGATGCAGGATGAAGGGGCTGGGTATGTGCTCAGGTAGTCATGCAGTGCTCGGCCCTACATGAGGAAGAGGCTGGCACAAAAATGATCTACTCAATATTTTCAATTCCTGGGCCACATGATGTAAAGTATTAAAAAGGGACCTCTACTCTACTGGTTGAGTATTTTTGTAAGGGATCCTGAATGGAGAAAATGTACTGTAGTTCATGTTAAAAACATGTACTTATTCCTACTAAAGAGAGCTTGGAGAAGGTAAATGCTAATGAAGCCAGTGACTGAGCAACAGAAGGCTGGTCCCAGTGAGACTTGCTCAGTAGCCTCTAATGATGCATACTCATTGATGTATTTATGTCAGAAATATTTACATATTAATCAGTATACACCATGGGTTCTTTTTGCTTTTTGTGTATTTGTTCAGACTATGCTTTTCTCTCAATTTTTAATCAAGTTTATACTGCAGCTACCTATCTAAGACCAACCAAAGTGGAATTGGCTCAGAAGACTGTAGTCAAGCATTAGAGCTGACATCCACAGAACATACAATAGATTCATTGATGTTCAAGCTCATATTTGCTAGGGGCCCCCACGGCACTGTAATGCTTTCCCTTGTTATTCTGCTGTGCTGAGCATAGAAGAAAGCCACAACATTATCGGTACGGCTGCTGCTCTCCCAAGATGCTTCTTTATTATGCCTCTTGCAGGAGTAATTGTTTTGAACTAAACAAGGGCTTTTACATGAAAATAATTTGATCTTAGCCATCTGCCCCTGTGTGATGGATACATGTATAGAAACATGCATTTCTGACAACACCATGTCCTCTCTTCTCCAGACAGATAATGGTGTGTCAGTGTCAACGACTAGAAGTGCTACATGTTAGTCCTTGGCTAAAGTGACATTTCAGAGGGTCTGGGGACCTGTGAGCACTGGCAGCTTGCATTCAAGGGCCCTTCAGTTTAACTCAGGGCTTAACATCGGCCATTATTAGCTTTTTGCAGATAAAATAAGCGTAGCACAGGGGTTTGGGGTTCGAATGGACATCTTTTTCAGAAAGCATAAAACATTTGTTGCTTGCTGCTTGAAGGAAAAACAATCTAGCAGTCATTAAGTAAGATTAGGCTTGAAGGCACAATGCTGATATCTGGGTGATCTATATATTATATACAGATTCAGCAATTTTACTCTCTGTCTATGTGCCATGAAAGCCCATCTCTCACATGAAATTATTTTCAAAAATTGTGAAACTGAATTTTTCACTAAAGTTTACTCAGTCTGAAGCATTCCAAGAAGAGGCTCTCAGTTTGGGCTAAACTGACAGTTCCACTGGTTGAAGTTTAGGTCTCTAAACCATCTCTCTCTGCACTCCTCTCAGCCTGAGTGACAAAGACTGTGCAGAGCCTCTGAGCTCTGGGCCAGATCGGCCCTAATCCTGCTACCCTGCTCTCTCAAGTCAATGAGTGTCAATCAGGCCTTGGCTAGCGCTCACATTGGCAACAAGTTCCGCATCCTTAGAAAACAATTATGATTGGGCTGTTGTGAAAATTGATTCCCGGGTTGACGAGCCTGACGCGCACATTCTTCTCAGCTGGTGGGGTCCTGCCATGGGAAGCAATTACTGCTGAATGCCAGCTGACAGCCTCATTCCAGAGTGAGTCAGGCCAGGCTTGATCCTCAGGCACTCTCTAGGCAAATTGTATCCTCACACTCATCTCAAACCTCTTACCAACTGTTGGCTTCTATCAGGAAAATAGATTGTTCCCTTTGTTCCCGCAGCATGTTGAAGTATGGGGTGGATATGTCGTTTTAACAGTAAGAAGCTTCTTTAATTTTAATGGCTAGAATATACTGTGCAGCTGAGGGCTGCTGCACTGGGTCAGAGTTGAGACTCTGGAGCTCAAGTTGTTCGACTCAGAGATGGCTGGTAGACAGGCATCCTGTCCTTAAAGAGTCAAGAGAAAAATATAACCCCTAAATCTTCACAAACATTACTGCACCTCTGGTTTGTCTTAGATTGTAGATGGTAAACCTCAGAAAGAGGTGTCTCCACATATACAGGAATAAAAATAGGCTGAGCTGCATCAAGATATGTTGTCCATCTATCCATCCATTTTCTATACCGTTTATCCTACTGGGTCGCAAGGAACCTGGAGCATATCCCAGGGAGCAAGGCAGGGTACACCCTGGACAGGGTGCCAATCCATCGCAGGGCACAAACACATACACATTCACACACCCATTCATACACTAGGACACTTTGGACATGCCAATCAGCCTATCATGCATGTATTTGGACTGGGGGAGGAAACCGGAGTACCCAAAGGAAACCACCACAGCATGGGGAAAACATGCAAACGACACACACACAGGGCAGTTGTGGGAATCAAATCCCCAACCCAGGAGGTGTGAGGCGATGTGTTAACCACTAAGCCACTAATTTAAAATAAACTTTGGCAGTAGAAATAAACACACCTTCTATACTTAATGTTTACCTGAATTAAAACAAGGGAACATGCCTGGAGGCCCACAGTGATAATTTAAACTCTGCTAGAAATGAAAGATTTCTGCTGTGTCCAAAAATAGCTTTCTCAAAGGTTCTAAACATTTTAAATAGGTTCTATTTGGAATATTTCTGAGAAGGAAACCTTTAAGAGTCTCCACAGGGACAAACCAAAGAACATTTTAGGGTCCTAGATTGAGCAACTTAGACTTTAGAGAATTCAAGAGTGTTAATGATTTTTCTGTTAGTATGTATATAAATATACTCATCTCTAGCGTTTTAGAAACAATCTCCGTCCACACTACACGACCGAAAATGCATGTCACATGACCATTCATGCAAACTGGGCATGCGCATACAAGTGTAAACAGGAAGTTGGTTGCTAGTCACCGGCAGGCACAACAATGACAAAGATTGCCGGCGTTCCATGTAGGTCTTATGCCACTTGAAATGAGACTTATCGCTGATTGCTCTAATCATATCTTTCCTCTTGCACATATAGACAGCTGCAGTATTATGATATACAGAATTTAACTGCCAATGGCTGCTAAGAACGACAACAAAGCCAGCAAAACTTGCTGTTCAGTCTCCATGTTGTTGTGTATACGGTCAAGGTAGCGTAATGGTCATATGGTAGGGGTTTGACAAGACAGAGAAGGATACGCAATCATACAGAAGACCCATTCAGTTTTCAAACTAAAACAGGGTCTTCTGCATTTCCAAAAGTATCAGTTTTCGAGGGTCGAAAACATTGGTGTAGAGCGTATACGACAAAAGTTATGCATTTTAAAATGAAAACACACTAGTGTAAACAGAGCCTTAGGAGTCTTACATTACAGACATTGTAGTTTATTGCTCTGGCCACATTTGTAGTCATGTTCACGCAGGTGAGCAGGCACCCTAGGCATCTTTCCTCTAGTGTTTTTCAGAGTCAGTAGTAAGGTCTCTTTAGTGTCCTAAGTTACTGTATCTGTGACCTTAATTGCCTACCGCCTGTAAACTGTTAATGTCTTAAGGGCTGTTCCACAGATGCATGTGCAATAATTGTTTATGGTTCACTGAACAATCATGAAAAACATTGTTTAAACCTGTAAAGCTTATTTGAATTGTACAAAATTATCTTTAAAATACATTCTCCTGAAAAAGGGAATTTTTTTTGCTGAGTATATATTAGTATTAGGTTGTCTGAATCTGTCACATAAAGGAGGCATGGACAGAAGCAAGTGCAGGTTAGGTAGTTTAATACAAAAATGAGTCCGAAGGGTAGTGCAACAATCTATAACTTTAAACAGGCAGAGGTCAGGTGATCAAGCAAACAGTCAAAATAAGGCTAGGCAGAGAAACAAAGTCGTAAACGAGAGCAAAGTCAAAACCAGTAAAACAAACACCATATCAACACTTGGTATCCACAGAAAACTAGTCAACTGAGTGTATACTTCAAAAATACATAATGTTCAAATAGTCTCTTATATAGTGTGGAGTGAGTGAGTGTGAGACAGGTGTGTGTGATTAGAACTCTGGGGACAGTGAACGTGTGTGTGTTTGTGTGTGTGTGTGTGTGTGTGTGTGTGTGTGTGTGTGTGTGTGTGAAGTGCAGTCGTCTTTGGCCATGTTAGTAGTTGGTGGTGCATTCTGGGAAATGGAGTCGCTGGTTTGCTGTGATAAGGCAGAATCAATCTAATTATGCTTTAAATAGATGCATGTACTGAATATGTCAATTTACTTTTCAAGCTTGGCAAATATGGTGTCATTAGTCAAATACATAATTCCTAAAGTATTTTTTCTTAAAATGTATTGAATACTACACAAATACCTTTGTAGAGTGTATATATGCAAGCAACTATACATAGAAATGATTGTAGATATATACAGTATGTGTAATCAAATGTGCTTCATTTAATAAAGTGTAACCATTGTAACCCTACTGAGAAAAAAAACCCCATAAAAAACATCACAGACATTCTAATGGTTTCCAGTACAAATACCATTACACACCCTCAGCAAACTATTAAAATCAATTATTAGTCTTTAATGGTATGCAGTAGACATAACATCCCACCAATAGAAGGCAACAAATTACCAATAGAGACCCACAGGGATTGTTACAGTTTCCATTAAAATCCAATACAATTCCCATTATAACCATTAAAGCCATTACAAATTCTACATGGGTTTCTATTGTTTTTTCAGCAGGGAGGATTTTTTTGCCTGGATTTCATGAAAGAGAGAATCTGAACCAGATGCAAACTCTTATCTGTCAGTTTCCTTATTAATTTAATAAACACATCAAGACACAGTTCAGCGAACCCTTTAATCACTCTAATTCATGCATAGATACGTTCTGTGGCTCCCCTTAGGTTTGATTTTAAGAAGGCTATTCTGAACGCTGGAGAATACATACATTAAAATATATACAGTCGTTAACTAATTATCATGCAAATAAAGCAGTACCAAATCACCGTTCATCTCTGCCAAAGCTTCAGCTCAATTCCCCAGTGTGTATAAAGCTGTCCGTGGTGCAATTAGAGACGGAGAGAAAGAGAGAGAAGCAGTTCCGTACAAAGAGGCAGAAACGGCTGTCACTTATTAATTCAGTTTTTTTCCCCCCTCTTGCAATCCCAGCGCCCTTGTGCACCATGTCACCTGTTTCTCTCTCCATGGTGCTGATAATAGGTCAGAGAAAAAAGCGAACAAGAAAAACAGCGACAGTGAGGAAACGACATAATGTCGTTTCATCATTAACTGACCTGCAAAATCCCACAAATTCATATGAGATCCTGCAACAAACTCAAACTAAACAGATAATCCAATGTTTTTAATGGACTTCGCAGGGGAATTGTTGTTCTTCGTTAGGCAAGAATTTCTACACATTAGGACAAATGTAGGCAATTGCCAAAGAAACACTTAATTTTAGTCCATTAGAGACTAGCGGGACATTTGCATCTGTTATAGGATCCTACAGTAGGCCTATAAAACAGTTTTATTTGAATGAAAATGCAAAATAGAAAGTTAAAATGTATATCCTCCCAACTTTCATGATGTCACAAATGTTTTACGTTGGAATGTGTTGGAATTCCAGGTTTCTGGACACAGTCATACAAATACTTTCGACCATTCGAACATGTGGGGCTGTAGCCCAGATTTTTCTTTAGCCCCAAATAATTCTCCACTTGGAGTGGTTTGTCATTACATAACTGAACATCAGTAAAAGAAGATGGTTGTGTTATGATTTTATATCTTCAGTGAATGGAGACAAGACCAGTCAGACAGGGTTTACAGCAAAATATGTGGGAACACTCGTGTCTTATTGTCTGACAATCTCAATTCTGCCAACCACTAGCTCACAGTCAGTCAGTGTGGAGGAAAAATGGATGTACGCAGATTTTTTTGAACCAGTAAAGGGTTGAAACTGATACAGTAACATCCTCTGATGTTGAGCAGGAAAACAATGGAAACAAGGTGTGGAAATGTCTATATGAGTTCCAGTTTATGTGAATATGATATGAGCAGAGCATAAGGAAAGATAATGTACTTTGCATGGCACTGTAGCAGCTAAACCCATACAATG
>JAOUWY010000075.1:16427858-16444898 GCA_025728095.1 Prietella phreatophila
ACTGTGAGGAGCTTTTGTGTCAGTGTGTAGTTCACATGTCGAGAAGACTGACAAGAGGCAGGACCATGAGTCATGACAGCATCACATCAGTGACCTGCACTGTAGCTCTTTATGTGTGAACTTCACCAGCTGGCAGCACAGAAGAGATGTGTCATTCTTCCATGCTTTGTCAAGGTACTGATGGAGCCTTTTAAGAGTGAAACTGCGGCCCAGTGAAAACACAAAGCTTGTGGTTGATGTCATTTTACAGCTGTTTGCTCAATTATGGCCTACAATGGCTCAATCCATTTGCCCTCAGATGAAAACTTCTCCAACAGTGAATGCATGGGTTTTCACTGTGGTGCCAGATGCCAAGTGAACGTGCATGAGTGCTGTTTCAAAAGATTTGGCCTCACTCATCACATTGTTAGGTCATAGTGGTGATCTCTCCCCTTGTTGCTATTCGTCTATCAGTTGCCCTCTGACTCATGGCCAATTTTCCCTCTCTGGTATCTAAGTAATAAACAGAAAGCTTTCACAGCTGCCCTGTGTTTTCCCCTTTGTCATCTTAAGAGAACTCTGTGTTTAACATTCATCTTTCATCAGTAAAAACTAGGGATCTTGTATGTTAGCTTGTGGTTTCAGCCTTCAATCAACCACCTTTTGTGTCACTGCACATTTTCTTAATTACTGGAATGTTTAGGTGCCACTGGCTACTCTGGCTCAAACATCTTATTCTTAGATTCTGTTGCCTAAATGCTTTTTATGAGTTCCATATTACCATTGCAGATTATTGTTTATTATGACTTTAAACCTTAAGTAAAGCGGGCACAAATGGCTTCTCATCGTCAGTATAGTCAGTTATGTGCCATAGTGTGGTCAATTTCTAAAAAAAAAAAATTCAGCCATATGAAGCACTGAGTGAGAGGTTTTTTTTTCCCCTTCCGAAAGACATGCACCACATGTCCATAGATTAACAAGAGGTTCACACAGAGTTATCGAGTCTTGACAGAGCATGCCAACAATTCTTTACCCTTAAACAGGTGTTCTGTATCTAGACAGATATTACACTTAATTCTGAGGGTGAACCCAAAGACAGAAGACTGTCTAATACAATGTTCAGGACATGTTGCATTATAAACATATTAATGCCCCATTCAGGAATGGCAACAAAGACCTTGATATGATATTTGTAAATTGTTTCTACATTTACCCTACTCTCTTTAGATAGACTCAATAGTTGATCATGGGGCAGCTGTGATGCTCTTTTGGGACTCTAAAAGTCTGCTCAGTTGTTTCATCTTCTGTCAGGGAATTCTTTGTCTTTTTCCTCCTAACATCAACTGATTCTCAATATAATGTCAAAGAGATGATAAGAGGGGGGCAGAGGCAAACTGCAGACTGTCAATGCTGACTTGACGAAGGAGCACCACTAAGGTGGAATATGTAGAGCATGCAAGCACACCCCTACATTTCTGACAAATATCTTTGTACTAAATTAAAGTTTCAGCAGAAACCAAATCCCAAATAAAGGATGATTTTATTTTTATTTTTTAAAATAAAATCATCCTTTCAGCGTGTTTCCCCAAGGATTTATGGAGAGCCCGTGTTACTGTTAGGCATGTCAGTGTCAGTAAAGAAATGTGTCTCTTGTGTGAGGATACTGGTGCAGGTATAATCACTGGTATATATGAATATTCTCTTAATAAAGTCAGCATATACCTATGCCATGCATTATTTATTCCAAATTCTGTAGCATATGTACCATCAATGGATATCTTCACAAACTTTTTTCCTCTTTAATGTATTTAGCAGAAGTATCACATTTTAGATGAAATTCAGAAAGGCTTGCAGCAAATACAATTTTTTTCTGCATTTGTTTGACCAGTGTTACAAAGAGAGAATAGTTTCTAAGTTTGTAACATATCTAATATTACAACTAAACCATTTTATATAAATCTCTGCTTGGTTTTATAACTTCTGACCAAAATATATAGTTTTTAAGGCATTTTATAAAACAGATAGTTGCAGTTCTAAAAACCATATTGACATTCACAGCCAGTTTTACTTGATATGTAAAGTTGTGCTCATAAATTTACACACCCCTTGCAGAATCTGCAAAATGTTAATGCTTTTGTAAAAAATGTAATAAATAAAAAAATAAATAAAGTGTACAAATATTTTGTAAAAGATTATTAGTATTTTTTTTCCTTGAGCATCAGTGAATATTTGCACCTTTTGTAATACATAACTGTGTACGAGTCACTCAGTTTTCCTCAGTGTGAAAAGACGGTTCTAAACCTCATCACCACTGTTGGATTCTACAAGTGGTATGTAAATATATGTGTACAACTGTACACTATATGGCCAAAAGTTTCTGGACACCTGACCATCACAGCCACGTGTGTTTGTTGAACATCCCATTCTAGATTTAGTCCCCCTTAGCTGTTATTATAACCTCCACTATTCTGGGAAAGCTCTCCACTAGATTTTGATACGTGGCTGTAGAGATTTCTGCTCATTCAGCCACAAGAGCATTAGTAAGGTCAGGCACTGATTTTGGTGAGGAGGTCTGGGCTACAGACAGCATTCCGGGTCATCCCAAAAGTGTTCAATGGGGTTGAGGTCAGGACTCTGTATAGGACAGTTCTTCTACACCAACCTTGGTACACCATGTCTACACGGAGCACTCTTTGTGCAAAGAGACAATGTCATGCTGGAACAGGTTTGGGGCTCTTAGTTCTAGAAGAATGAAAATTGTAATACTACAGCATACAAAGTCATATGTTTTTGTGCTTCCACCTTTATGGCAACAGTTTGGGGATGGCCCACATATAGGTGTATTTGCCAGGTGTCCACAAACATTTGAACATACAGTGTATGTTTAAATATGTTTTAAAGGTTGTGGTTGTAACATATGTATGTTTTGACGTGGAGCAACACTACTAGTGCATGCTACTGATTAACCACATGAATTAATTTTTTAACATGGTGGCCTGTTTGTTGGTACCAGCAACAGAAATTGGCATTGGAAAGAAGCTGTTCTGATGGCACGCAGTTTTTGTTATCAGGGATCATATTCGTTTTCCTGATGGTAGTTTTTGGAATAGGTCATTAGCAGGGTTGGAGGTGTCACTGATGATTTTTCCTGCTCACCTCTTTGTCCTGGCGATGTAAAGGTCTTTAAGTTGTGACAGACTGCAGCTAATGATATTTTCAGCTGTCTTGATAGTCCGTGAAGCTTCCTCTTTTCTCTGGAGGAGGCTTCACCGAACCAGAGGTAAAGGATGCTTTCTATAGTGGCAGTATATAATTGCACCAGCATAGCCTGGAGTAGATGAAACTTGCCAACTACCATAAGAAATACATCCTTTGCTGAGCTTTCTTGTTGATGGATTATGTATACATCTCCCTTTTGAGATCCTGTGTGATTGTAGATCCTAAGAACCTGAACGGAGTGGCAGTTCACACTAAGTTATTAAGAATGAGCGAGGCAGGGGAAGATGTGTGTTCCTGAAGTCAATGTGCACCTCTGTGGTTTTAAGAGCGTTGAGCTTCAGGTTATTCTGACTACACCTGGAGGCTAGTTGTTGAACTTCCTGGTGGTACAGTACTTTGACTCATTGCTGGTGATGAGACCAATCACAGCAATCTCATCTGCCAATGTGATCAAATTCACAGATTCATCACTGGAAACACAATCATTTATATAGAGGAAATATAAGATAGTCCCTCCAAGATTTCGTGATTTTGCGATTACAAAAATGAATGCAAAATCAAGCAAAATATTTGGAGGAGCTTGCAATTTTTCTAAATTATCGCAGATTTTCTTTGGGCCAAGATGTGTCATGTGATGTCATCACAACACACAATCAGTCGATGCCCTCTTCCATTCAGGTGTGTCGAACGTGAATACAACTAAAAGGTCTCATCTACCAACAAACATCACTGTGAAAGGCCATGCAAAACAATTTCATGCAATTGCAATTTCACCAATTTAAGTAGTTTTCCATAAAAAAGCTCTACAAAATACTATATGGACTGATAAAAGGCGTGAGAGAACACAACCTTGGTTGGTGCTCCAATGTTGAGTGCCAAGGGTTCAGAAATGTTCTGACTGATTCTCACAAACTGCTTCCTGTCAGAAAGGAAGATTGTGATCCATGTACAGATGGAGCCAGGTACTTGCAGATAATAACAACGTTATTATATATAAATTGTTCACATCTCAAGACAAAACCATGCCTGTTCTCATGTATAATTTGATATAGTTGCCTGACAAAGGGTTAATGGGCCAAAACAACTCAATTAAAAAAGTCAATATTTTTGCTTCTCATCATCAGAGTTGTGGACATGACTGCTAAGAACAGTGCACGCTCTAAAGTCTACCATCTGGCCAGAGTACAGACAAAAGTTTTCTTTCATATTAGATGTTTATTTTTTCTGAGAGTGATGCCATTAATATCAACCTTGAGAATGACAGATTATCATCACTAGTTAATCAGTGTTATTAGGAGATAAATATCTGTAATTTAATCTGTACAGTAATTTCTTTTACATACGATTTACAAATGTACGTGATTAGGTAATTAACTTAGATCTCACGAGATCACAATAACGTAGAGTTCAGCGTGTCTGGTTTCTGAAGATTACAGCAGTTAAGGCTCCTTTTATGCCTTTTTGTGAATGACCGTCATTTCTTGTTGGCCAAAATTGAAAGCACCTTAAAGAGACTTTAAATGTGTCCCTCTTTTGGAAAGTCCACTAGTCTACCTTTCCCAGGTAGAGTTCAAATGTTGCACAAGCATTGCATACAAAGAAACAAATGCTGCACATTAAACTTCAGTAGAAAAACTGTGTGCAGTTGATAAAATAATGCCTGGTTCTGATCAGGCATATTTAAACAACTATCAAGGATCCCTTTGTTGCTCTGCACCCTAGGCAAGTCCTGGTTTCAACATTCTAAAGTTATACTCCTTTATTTACAAAGTAATTTGTCGGTTAGTGTTAATTTCCTAAATGCGACATAAAAGGAGCATGTTGCAGAGAGGAGGGGAGAGAAAATTTAGAGAAGAAAATCATAAAAACAGCCGAGAATCAGGCAAATTGCTTCCATGTGTGCCCTGCTGCTGAGCCCAGCAGTGCATAGTTGTTCCTGACCCTCCGAGCAGCAACCAATTCTGTTTGAAAGGCGCTGTTCTTTAATGAAGGCCTAATTTTTATTGCCACTCCACTGACTTCAAAGCAGTTCAGGTTGCCAAACATAATTCCACTGGAGGTATTTTCAGGTGCACTGCAAATAGTTCTTAAATAATTTCCCCATTAGGTGAGTTCTCCTTGAGTGCTGCACTTTTAGGAGTGAATGTTTTGACTGTTTGGTCTCCAGGCCTCTCTATGGCCCTCCTGTTGGAGCTTAAAGGAGTCAAATGCCACTTAGTGGCTCTGCGACTTTTCAGCTGCCCCATCGAGGAGGCTGCAGAGTCTCCCTTGTCACTTATGTGCCAAAAGTCTGCAGTGAAAAGCCAACATTAGAGGATTAGAGAATTAAAATAAATCCAACCCAAGAAGGCTAATGGTCACTGCGTTTTTGCACATGACCAGACTGCCACTATGAATGGGTTCTCAAAGGAGTAGCAGATTGAAATCCAACACTAAGTTTGGTCTGCTTCAGGCAAGCACATCTGAGTAGGTCCCCACTTCCCCAAGTGAAATGATGCACCATTGCTTTTGTTATAGAATGTTGTCCGACATGTGTAGGATTAGCTACACAGGCTTTCTTACATGTGATAAATTAGTGCTACAAGCTGCTGAGTAAGAGTTGTGTTTGCAATGATGACATGAGCATGTATGTTACTGTTAGACTCATTGTTTCTTTTAATGCTTTTGAACCAACGTTTTCTGACTAAGGTAAATTAATGTGTACCAAATACTTAATGTTGTTATTGTGGATTATTGCATATTTAATGAAAGTATGTCATTGTAAGGTTCACTTGGAAAACACGTTTAAAATTTTTTGACTGTGTTTACAATAAATGTTTATTTCCCTATGTCATGGAAATTTACAAGACAGTTTTAAGTTATTGCCATTTTTATTACACATAGTAAGAATATTAAAAATACATATTTCATCTTTCTCAAGACTTTTGATAGATTTTGAAAGGTTCCCAGATCCAGGCAATCAAGTCTTAATTTAACACAAACTAACAATAAAAGGAATAATGTCATCAAAGCACATGTGTTTCACATTCACAACATTCTGAATGAATTATGTGTATCTTAGGCTTTCATGACTCGACTTAGTACACCATTAAATGAGTTCTGCCTTAATTAAATGCCTTAGAGACAACTTCATAAAAAATCTATGAACCTTTTGATAGGTAATAATATGGAGGAAGTGAAAACCATATGAGCTAGAGATTTCTGGTGTGAACTTAGCCACAAATAAATAAATAAAAGATACTTTTCAACAGTGAACTATTGTGTCTATTACTGTTTTTTTCTCCCATTTTGTGTAAACTATTATGTTCTTATTTACTTTTTCTCCTCCACAGCAAGGCTTTTTGTGGAGTGCCTGATTTATTGTAACCATACACTTATGACAAAAGGTGCAATGGTGTCATTGTACACATCACATTTTTGATGTGAAAACAGGCTATATGAATCATGAATCATAGCAGTGATGCCTGATTACATTTTCATAATTGCTTATACCTCTTCCAACATGTGCTCTTTTTTTGGAATCCAGGCTTCTGGTTGTCTCAGATTGTCAGATTAGAATCGCCATGACTCATGCGGCCTAGACTCACACAGTTTTGGTAGTGTTCGGCGACCATTATTTACAGCTTAAGAAACTCTTATATGCCTAATTATATTGGGTCTGTTTTCATTTCATTTTCCAGATTATGACATACATCACGTTGTAAACCTGTTGTATGTAAAGAGTGTATTAAATAAAGATATGATATGACATAAGGGAAGCATCCAAAGTCAACTTAACTCTCTTAAATTGGTTGGGTTATGAGAGGTTAGAAGACCTCCAAAAGACTCAGGTCTCTTCCACTAAAATGTGGATATTTCTCATCAGCCCCAATAAACATTACCTGTTCATGCCTGATAAATAGAAATGGAAAGTTTCCAATTCTGTAGAATGTACAGTGCCAGCACAGGATGAAATCCATCCAGTGGATTCTAACCAAGTCCTCAGTGTTTTGCTGTGAATAGAGCAGCACTAAGGCAGCACTGTTTAGGAGAAAGATTTTGTTTGTAAATGTCAGTCTCATGTTTAAGATCATATCAATAACTCAAGACTGATAGTCTCCATGATTCATGACTACAGCTACCCTAATTACTCTGGACAAACAGATCTTAATTAATTAGTTTGTTACGAGAAAAAAATGAGAGCTCTAGGTATCTGTTAAACACACACACGGGTCAGGTTAATGAGTTCTCCCTGTACACAGAGAGAACTCTTTGCCTCTTTATGGGCACTGTGTTGGGTCTGCTTGCCTCCTTTGGGTGTCATCAGTTTCAGCTCCTTGCTGTGTTGTCCTGGAAGGCTACTTCGGCTCCCTGGAGGCTGCTGAAGCCCTTGGCGCCATTTCTTTAGAGCAGTCACAGGAAATGAGAGCTTGACCCCTACTTCAAGAGGAATTAGGGCCATCTGAGCATTTTGGGCAGTGGGAAAGCATTTATCTTTCTCACAGCCAATGGAATTGTTTTGTCAGACATTTGAAGTATATGGATATGCAGGTTGTTTTAAGCTCTGATCTTAATCCGTACCAGAGAAACTTGGAATGTTCCCAGATGTTCTAAGTGCTGAATTCTATGGCAAATGCCTTATATTCTGTGGCTTAATATAAATTTTAAACACTCAACAAAGACAAGGAAATGGCACAAGACTGTCTCTATGTTCTTGTTGCTGTTATACAGTATATAAGTGCAGTGTTGGAGCTTTCATTCCCAGACCTGCTTTGTTATCATAAATCATTTTTCAGAATGATATTTTGGCTCAAAGGAAATTTTAAGGACCTAACATACATATAAGAAGGCCCTCATATGTAGGAACAGTTTCTCTGCCTGCCTATAGGTAATCTGAAAAGATCATTCATGTGGCAGCTGCATGAAACACTTCACTAACTAAAGTATGTCTTCCAGATTTACTAATCTACTCATAAATAATCACACACAAAGACAGGCAATTAGATTACTCTCCAATGTCCTGGCATTCTGTAGTGGGGAAAAAACTTTTTGGATTTTCTTTAACTAGCCAGGCTATAGTGTAATTGCTCTCTAGTGACTTTGATACTAGTTTAAAGCTGGAAGCCCACTTCTTATTAGTGGGTCTTTTATGAGTATGAGTACAGATGAGCTAATTTTAGAGGGAAATCAGAGAGTCTGGAATCTGTGTAACCCTTTATGCCATTAATTTCTGAGACCTTTATTATTATTATATTATTGCCTCTGAGAGTTCTAAGTATCTAATGAATTTTGGGCATGTGTGATGTTCCTAGATAATGACATTTTAAATAATTTCAGTTAAAGTGGAGCCATACATTATTGATAAGGCTCCCACAATATTTTTATCCAGGATTGTTTGGTATTTTTGATTTCAGTGCATGTAGCTGTTATTGTGTGTAACTCTATTCCTTGAGAACAATGTTCTGACACCTTAACCTTGGAAATTCATCTTTACAGTCTATTGAAATGCATGTGTTTGGTTTCTGTGTAATGATCGTCAATGTGGGAAGGTTATGTTTTGTTCATAGACTATAAATCAATGTCATATACATGGATGGTTTTTCTGCTGAAAAGCTCAAAGTAGAGGCATTCTTGTAGTGAAAGCCATGTCTACTCAAACCAACATCTTTGTTTCTTCTTCAACCAGCTAAGATGACTGTGTAAGGAGCTTTTCTCCTAGTGAGAGAAATTGCATCAACCTGTTCTATCTATTGCTTCCATATGCAAGCAGTTATCTTTCTTACAAATGGAAATGAGTCCCAAAATTGCAACAAATGGGTCCATGCCACTGAATGCAGATGTTCCCCCTTTTTGCACAGAGTACACATGCCTGATCAAATTAACTTTAAGCCCTCTGTCGACAGAACAGACATCCCTTTTAAAGCTTCCACTTGCCCCAATTTGTTTGGAGTTGAGCCTAGGTGCATCTCGTGGTGCAGTAAATAAGTTTTGATCATATTAAACACCTGGTGAGCAGTCTTCCCACAGGGCCTTAGTTGGGGTTCCTTATATCCAGCAGCCCACCAAGTTCACCCCCTTGCTGACTGTGGCTGGGTGAAAGCACAGGGTTTGAAGAAAACCACCTGTTCATAAAACAGGAGAGGGATGAAAGCAGTCAGCTGGGTGGAAAGAGGCCATGGGGATCCCAACAGGTGTTTCCTCCACTCAGAAGTGGGAATGCACAGCTGTAATATATGGAAATGGGCACAGGAACCCTCTCAAGTTAGCTGGTCTCAGCACAAAGTATAATGAGGATGCCTTATAAAACAGCCCTGAAGATAATTTGCTAAATTGGTTAAATGCTGCTTAAAGTCCGGTGTGTATTAATGGCCTCCATTCAAACCAAGTCACTTGCTAACAGAGGAGACAAAATAGTTCTTAGATTATAGATTTTACCTCACAGGGATGTCTTAATAAAGTTACTTGATTTATTTTACATTTCTCTGAAGCAGTAAATCAAATCAGGCCACCATATAGCAAGAACCTAGTGGATTGTGGACCTAAGTGTAATCCTTGTTAAGTTATTATTTCAATTCTTGCCTGCATCCAAATGAGCCGTTAGATTACTTCATTTAACCCCTTTCCTACTAAAGCCATCATTCATTCTCATGACCTGCTGCACAGGAAGTATCTGCTCTTTTTCTAGTTCACCAGATTTGCAACACAGAGCTCCAGCCTAATATGCCCTCAATCCAGATCTTACAGCATGTAAGCCTATCATTTATAAATCTGTCAGCCTAATACACACACAAAGGTTATATACATGTAGAACCATGCAGAATTGGAACATACAGGTGCTAATTTATTTCACGTTGCATTTTCCTGCCTGTGGTAATGAAGAGCAGGCGAGGACTGCAGCTTTAATCAGGCCTGTAGTGGCCAGCATGGAGATTTGCAGCGTGCTGAAAGGCATGCCATGCACATGGGGTTCATTAGGGGGCTAGAGTAAAATCAGTTAGGAACAATTGTTTTCCCATTCCCCTTAATCAATTTAAATAACTTATACACCTAGTGAAAGATGACTGAATCTAAAGCCATCAATGCTGTTCTAGAAAGCCTCTGTCTCAAACTGAGACAGGAGCTGTCTTTGAAGTCACTCTTTACACTTCATGTGACTCTCATTTTGGTTTTTGGCCCCTCTGTCCAGCAGCTTCTCTCAGACGTTAATGTCAATGTTTGGGTATGACCGTTGATAAATGTGTCGCTCTAAGACTATATTTGTGTAAAGTGTATGTTTGTATATCTGGGTAAGGTGTGTGATTCATTGTAACCCACAATGAGTCAGCTTTTGGCATGCCTGGAGGTGGAGAAAAAAAGAAAAAGCCATAAAAATCAGTGCATAATTTATGACTTTATCTCAGAAAAGTGTTTTTTTAAAGAGGTATTTTAGACATAGATATTACTGTATGTCTGTAATTTTGTTAAAGCATGAAATGGCAGTTCTCCTCTCTCTAAATATTATAGTCTTAATGACTGGTGAATTGTTGGAACTCACTTAAGCAAATATTAAACAGCATAAATTCACATTTGATGGATAGAGGAATCACATTCGATATGAGGCATAATACATCATGTTGCTGTTTAACAAATCAGTGCTGTTTATAGTGGTTGATCATCTTTGGTAAACATATGGAGTCCATGGGGCAAACTAAACATAAACACAGTGGCTTAATTTTATTTGACTTCTTTATACATTGTATCTTTATAGCCTGTCTGAATATTTGGTTCTGCTAAGTGTGTTACTAAAGTGTCAACATTGCTCTTGTTTGCTCATTTATGAAAGCCATGGAAGATGTACATGCACTACTAAAACAAACTGGAAATTTAAACAGTAATTTATCAGTTCAGCAAGGTTTAAAGAGAATCCCGAAAGCGGGGAAAATAGAAACTACTGTCATTCTTTATATTCACTTGTGAAATTATGTGTTTCCTCAATTCCCACTGCCTCTGCAAGGTCACTGCTTTTCTCCCCAACTCCCACAGTTGCATACCAAATAGTCTCTGGGCATTCCTGTTTACTTCCAAAGGTATAACACAACTCACACCTCACCATGCCTTTGCATGTTTTTGCATTCACCAGTGGAGCTTTTAAAACACTGTTGAACTTATAATTGGATGTTTGCAATTTTGCAAAACTTGCCACACACCTTAGCAGTGAACTTTTTAAGGTGAACGAGGAGAGGAAAAGTGCATAATTCCATGGTAATAATGCCTGCGAAGAGATATTAAATTTAATCTAGTCGGCCATAGCACAGAGTGAACTTTGGAAGGTCATCCACAAGTAAATGGAGGGCATCATTTCGCATAAAACTCCCCACCTGATTTGTGACAACACCCCTTAGCATGTCTCACTGCTGACAAGTGGGCATCAGCTCCTATTACCGCTGCCCACGTCACAGGTGTCAGGCAGCTTTTCAAACCAGCAGGCTTGCCGTGCCAAATGAAAGCCAGTGACAGACACGTTTACTGTCATAGGACAGACTTGTGCTCTGTGGGACCAGACCCATTAGAACTAGGAAAACGAAGCAAGGAGAACAGTGGTGGGAGAAAAAGACACTTTATTATTGTATCATTTGTGTAGTCTTTCAAGAAGCCCAGGGACAATTAAGTTCCCTATTTTCTATGCCCCTTCAGGCCTGGGGTTGGGCAGTTAAGCCATTTCAGAGACTACTGCGCCTGTAAAATTGCCGTAGTCCTCAGAATTACAGCGGTCTGATGCAGGAGTGTGAAAATACTCTTGCCTTTGACCCTTGACCTTGGCATGCTTTCAGAGTGCTCAAAATGGTTGCAGTGGAAGATACAGCTCCATCTATGATAACAAAATGAAATAAGTGTTAGGGAAAATGGTTGTCATGTGGATGTCTCTTCAGCTTTGACAGAAAGTAGTGTGGGCAGTAGGCAAACAAACCAGATTTTATGTCTTCTGTATAGACCAATCACAGAAACTGTTCATCATTAGATTACATGAAACACAGTTCATGCTCCATTGATTTTCTAGTCGTCACATCTCTAAACCTCGATGTTATTCCCAGATGAACTGCATGGGATATGTACAATCTGAGCATGCCTGAGCGCTACCAGTAGGTGCAGCTGTAGTTCAACACAGGAGCACAGAGGAGAATGGGCCCAGTCACCAACACAAGCGCTCACTAAGTCCCTGCAAAGGCAGACTATACAGCATTTAGTCTGATTATAAATTGCGTCCCTCATAAGCCTAAACACACACTCATTTGAACATGATCAAACTACTCACATGTAGCACACACGGTGCAAACAGTGCTTGATTAGCCTATCATAGATAATAGGTTACAATAAATAATGGCGCAGCTTTATTTAGGAGGAGTGTTCACAGTCTAGTATGTGGGATCTGTTTGGATGCATTGGACTTGTTTTGTGTCTGTATCCTAGGTGAAGTTAACATGAGTCTGAGTAATGCTTGTTGTGTCTTCTGAGAATCTATTCAAAACCAAAGAATGAAATAAGACTAGATTCTAGGTAATGTCTAATTGTTCTAGGGTCCTAATAGGAATATCAATCCATTTATAATTTATACCACACACTTAAGGCTATTGCCTTCTTTGTATCACGATATAATTTACTAAACAATAGTGATTTAAATAAAGTTATATTTTGTACAGTAGTTCATTTGATACAATTTTAATTAAAAAGATGGCTTTCAGTGTTGATGATTCTGCACACCATTAACCCTTATGCATCCTTATGTACATTTTTGTCTCTTTCATTGTTGCATTTTTTAAAAATCATTTTGCAAACAGCATAAATTGTGCAATAGGTATGTATTTTTACTGGAATTTTTATATTTCGCCCTCATTTCCTTTCATAAATCTATTTTAAACTAGGTGCACAAACTAGTTACACTCACAAACTTAAGGACAAAAATGTCCCCATTGAAACCCATTCAAACTGCAATATTTAATCCCTGTGATGCTTAAGCATAAAATCATGCATTTGCGTTAATATGCTTTTATTTTGTTGATCAGGTTTCAAAATTTTTAATTTTTAAAAACATTTCTGAAATGTTCAGTATTTTCTCAGGTTTAATCTCTCGGGCAAAGCCATGCTTTACCTTTTTTTCGGATTCTGCTGTATTATAGAGAGCTGCAGACCAACTGAATAAACGATGCAGCTATAATCATGTGGGTTTGGGTGTGTGTGTATGAATATCAGAGTTGTGGTTTGTGTGTATACTCAAAATTTTGTGTGTGTGAACAGTTTAAAAGAAAGAAATTATATTGTACTAGAAATTACAAATCCCACCCCATTCATATGAGTCAAAGAAGGTTACTGAGCTTTGAGGATTTTTGCAATATGTAAAAAAAAATGTAAAAAAAAATAAAAATAAAAATAAAATTCACTCTGGCAAAAAAAGTCAAAGTGGAAGAAAATGGAAAGTGGAAAAAATATATAATGAATATATAATATTACTATGACAGTTTTTTGTCCATTATGCATCTGAGTGGTAGGTTTTTATTTTTAATTTTTTATCTGACACTGCATAAAAAATATGAATGCATCAAAATGAAGGTTTTTAATCATTGATATATCAAAGACTGTAATAATAATAACAAAATTATTTAGAATTTAGCATATTTAAAATAATTACTATTTGTCTTTTTTTCATTAAAAAAAAAAAGCATCTGTGGCATTATGTAAACAAACCAGAATTTAAAGTGTTACAATTCTGAAAATGAAAGAATGTTTGGTTATTATGATCAGAACTGATGCTGGTAAAAAAAAATAATAAAAATTGACGTCAGTGAAAGTGGAATTTTTCCATAAATATTTCCATGGCAGTTTTTGGACATGAACATTTTTGTCCTCTATGGACCTATGTCTAACTGTTTTGAATTGATGAGCAAGGGTTAAACCCAAGTACTTGTAACAACAGTGTAATGCACTGCTTTAATGGAAATCTCACATGAAAAGACACTGTGGCATATGTGTGTGATTATATTACACACTTGATTGTGCAGTAGTAGATGGCTCTCTGTGCTGTGTGTCAGGTGTAATGTGTGCGACTTGCACTCTTGCTCAGTGGGTCAGTGAGAGGAAGTTGTGCAGAGGCCCACCAGGCATCTGCAGCTGCACTTCCTGTGAGTTGCGTCTGCTGTGGCCCAGTCCTGTGCTTCTGTGAATACAGCCAGCCGCCTGGAGCTAGCAGGAGTGGGCCTAACTTCACACATGATTAATACCCCCATCACTTTATAAACACCTGCCTGCCTGCCTGCCCAGACCAGACCAGTGTTTGCCTTTCAGAAATTTCGCTCCATTTATGAGGGTGAAGCTTTCTCACTAGCACTAAAAAGAAACATTCTTTAATTTGATAATTAGACAGCGGCTTTTTTGGTGGGGGAAAGAAAATTATTGGCTTCATTAGCTTTCATTAAGTTGGCTTAACATAGCCAACTTCTTGATCTTCTTAATTCTATTATTTTCATTATATTGTGAAGTTTCTATGCACTTTCTGTTCCTACACTGTTATGTAAAAATACTAAAATCAGCCTTTCTTAAGATTTGCTTGAGACGGATAGCTTACTCGTACATTTCCGAAAACAAGCATCAATTTTCCTTATGCTTTTAAATGAAAGCCATTTCTTGTGTGCATACTCTGATCCTTTTTCATGGGAGTTAAAATTTTTCTGAGAGCAAAACTTTAGGTATACGCCTTTAGATTTTAGTACGCAAATTAATTCTGGCTATTTGGGTACATAATCCTTTTTTTAAAGGGGGTTAAGTTAGGTAGAAATTTGCTGTTTTGTATGAACTACACATATTAGTGAAAAAACACTCAAGGAGTTTTCACAAGCTTTACAGTGATCTGTATTAGGCACAATCTCACTGTGAAATTAAAGATAAGAAGGTAAATACTGATGGGTTACACACACTAAATAAGAATACCGAAAATCCTGCCTTGTCATAACTCTGGTAATTTAGTTCTCTAGAATAAAATTACATTTACATGAAACATTATTGCGTGTAAATTAAAGCTATTATTTTTTGTACTGAGAACCCTACTATAAATTGTTCTCTTGTAATGTGTTTCTTACGTCATTCCACTATCGTGCCATATGACTACAGGCTTTCTTACTGTTTGCCTTCTCATTAGTTGGCTTTAACAGACCAAGTTAATGTTTGTTTGCAAGTTATATTTTCCAATTCCTTATTATTTTCAAGTTTCAAATTACTTTCCATTGTACTAATGTACAAACCTGGCCAAAATCTTGAATAAATTATATCCCGAAATAATATAATTTATTATTTGTATCTTCACACATCCTTCAACAACAACAAAAAAAACACACAAATAGAGCATCTGTCCTGTGCCCATGTGCACATTTTATTTCTGAAAAAGAGTCTGAGGAATTGTGAAAAACAATATGCACGGTTGAGCAACACTAAAAAAATCTGTCCAATAACAAGCACATTCTTGTGTTAGGTGTTTTTTTTTGTTTGTTTGTTTGTTTGTTTTTAAACCCAGAGAGGATCCAATGTAATTCACTGTAGCACTTGAAGGAGTCGCTATTGGCAACCCATAGCCGGTTCATCTTGCTCTGGTGTGACTCTGAGCCCCTGAGGAGAGTCTTAGGCTGCCACAGTGAGGGGAGTCAACACTACTTTAGTTCCTGTTAACACTTACATTATAGCCACTATAAACAGTCATTCCCATATCAGCTTCTCTTCTCTCTCTCTCTCTCTCTCTCTCACTCTCTCACTCTCTCTCTCTCTCTCTCTCTCTCTCTCTCTCAGAAGAAGAAGAAGAAAATGCTGCTTGTCATTTTCCAAGGAACAGGAAATCACCCCTCGCCAATTGTTAAATATCTAAAGTAATCTTTTTGAAATAACAAAAGCCTTAGATTATGTGGAGCATCTGCCATATAGGTTACTGTTAATGAATTGTTACTATGGAAATGCTGATGTTTTAGAACAAGCACAATAATATATTATTACTTTAATAATTTAAAAAAATATTTCATGGCTGGAACTACTGTCCAAACCATGCTGTTATAGACAATTAATCCATACCTTTTGATTTAAGAAATCAACATTTCTGTGGTATAAAACACGATGATGCATATTGTAATAACATTACAAACGCTTTTGCTTTAAAGTTGCTTCTCCGTACAATCCATTTAATCATGTAGATTCCATTTCCATCACTTGCAAAATTGCACGTCACTTTTTATTGCACATTAATGCTCATGTTTACAGTGCACACATACACTTTATCTTGTACATGTTTCTTTGTCTTTTTTTTCTTCTTTTTTTTGCACTATTTGTAATTTATGTTTTTATGTTTTCCTTATGTCCTGTATGTTAGAAATTGCTGGGAGCATTCGCAGAGTAAGAATTGCATTGTGTTGTGTAACAGACTTTCCTTTATATGACAATAAAACCTTGAATCTTGAATCTAATAATACAGTCAATGTAATGGCCTTACACATGGTGTTGTTATAGAAACACGGTTGGTGGCTGTAAAGTCCTCTGTAATCTTATATCTTCAGTGGAATGGCTCAAGGTAGAAGGTAAACGACAGAAAAAAGGAAAAGGCCACTATGGTTATCCTATAATTAAACCACAGTGGGGGATTCTGGCAAGTTAGGATGCATGTGTAATCCTTTATTCCTATCTGGAGTTAAAATCATGAATTTAGGAATTGTTATTCTTTAATAGCTGTTGTCCTAAATAAGATCCTAACTGTAATTCCCATGGGTGTCTAAAGTGTCCGTAGTGTATGAATGGGTGTGTGAGTGTGTATGTGATTGTGCCCTGTGTTGGACTGGCACCCTGTCCAGGGTGTACCCC
>JAOUWY010000075.1:16548710-16564754 GCA_025728095.1 Prietella phreatophila
TGGAGTCCACCTGTGGTAAATTCAGTTGATTGGACATGATTTGGAAAGGCACACACCTGTCTATATAAGGTCCCAAAGTTAACAATGCATGTCAGAACACAAACCAAGCCAAGAAGTCCAAGGTTATTGTCTGTAGACCTCCAAGACAGGATTGTATCGAGACACAGATCTGGGGAAGGGTACAGAAACATTTCTGCAGCGTTGAAGGTCCCAATGAGCACAGTGGACTCCATCATCCGTAAATGGAAGACGTCTGAAACCACCAGGACTCTTCTTAGAGATGGCCACCCAGCCAAACTGGGCGATCAGGGGAGAAGGGCCTTAGTCAGGGAGGTGACCAAAAACCCAATGGTCACTCTGACAGAGACCCAGCGTGTCTCTGTGGAGAGAGGAGAACCTTCAAGAAGAACAACCATCTCTGCAGAAGTCCATCAATCAGGCCTGAATGGTAGAGTGGCCAGATGGAAGTCACTTCTCAGTAAAAAGCACATGACAGCCTGCCTGGAGTTTGCCAAAATGCACCTGAAGGACTCTCAGACCAAGACCAAGACAACAATTGAACTCTTTGCCCTGAATGGCAAACGTCCTGTCTGGGGGAAACCAGGCACCACTCATCACCTGGCCAATACCATCCCTACAATGAAGCATGGTGGTGGCAGCATCATGCTGTGGGGATGTTTTTCAGTGGCAGGAACTGGGAGACTAGTCAGGATCGAGGAAAAGATTTATGCAGTAATGTACAGAGACATCCTTGATGAAAACCTGCTCCAGAGCACTCTGAACCTCAGATTGGGGTGAAGGTTCATCTTCAAAAAGGACATTGACCCTAAGCACACAGCCAAGATAACAAAGGAGTGGCTACAGGACAACTCTGTGAATGTCCTTGAGTGGCCCAGCCAGAGCCCATACTTGAACCCGATTGAACATCTCTGGAGAGATGTGAAAATGGCTGTTAACCGACTCTCCCCATCCAACCTGATGGGGCTTGAGAGGTCCAGCAAAGACGAATGGGAGAAACTGTGCCAAGCTTGTAGCATCATACTAAAAAATACTTGAGGCTATATAAGGTGCTTACACAAATACTTATGTTCATGTGCTTTTTTATTTTTTTATTTTTAATAAATTTGCAAATATTTCAAATAAACTTCTTTCATGTTGTCATTATGGGGTGCTGTTTGTAGAATTTTGAGGAAAATAATTAATTTAATCCATTATGGAATAAGATTGTAACATAACAAAATGTGGAAAATGTGAAGCACTGTGAATACTTTCCAGATGCACTGTATGTGTTACTCAAACTTAAGAAGCAAAATGCAAAAAATATGCACCACTGTGCCACAATACAATAGTCACGATACGTTTCTATGGAGCACTCAGGGTGGTGCACCAGCCTTACTCTATTAATCTACAGTAATAATGTGTGTGCGTTACATATACTTTAGCACAATTTATAGTTTAGCAATACAAATCTGAGCAGATTCAATTAATAACTGGAACTGTTGCTCATGAAACCAATAGATTTTTTTTTAAATAACAATTGATTTGAGTAAAAGATAAAGTCACATTAGTAGCATAATTTAATTAATACCAGCCCTGGGATATATTTGTATTATACACTAGGAAATAGGAAATAGTAATAATTGTTTGCTCATATGTTTTGTACAGAAACTGTTTTGTGCAGAAACTGACAGTAGATGGTGTAGGTTTTTTTTTCTATACAAGGAAACAAATCTAAGTGTATTGCCACATCATGACACCCATTTGACACGAAGGTCCCTTATACTAACGCCATTCCTATCATATATTGCAGACACAGCAGATACTGGTGGTCAGTCAAGACTCAGACAAAGCTATCACTTACCACACAGACACATACATACACACACATGCTACAGTAAAAAAAAAAAAAAACATACAAACAACTTGATTTTGTTTATATACAGTACAAACATGTAACCATTAAGATTAACCACTGAGGGACCACAGGGAATTCTCTAGCCAGTGAGACAGTGTCTCTTTCTGTCATTCAGTGGGAACAGAGGAGCCAGCAGCAGATCAGTGCTCAGAGCAGAAAATCTCAGCTATTATTAACTAGGTGGCAACCAGAGCGCTGCTCCTGCTGTTCAACAGCTCCCCAAGCTCTTTAAGGAGCTCAAGACGTATTTTCCACTGGCCTTCTGGAGCATTACACTGCTCTCTCACTTGCACACACTTTTTCTACCTCTCACTTCCTCCCGCCTCTTTTCTTGACTAGTGGCGTCCGTATGGATCGCTGTGGATCGCAGGGATCTGAAATGTGACTTAGCATCACCCCTGTTTGCCGTTTTCCTCTGGTCTTTTCTCATCTTGTTACTCACTATTCAAGCTTTGTGGGTAAATTATGTATTAAGGTCAATGTCAAAACATGGAAGATATGTAATCTACAGGGAGTTCCTTTTTATTCATTATTACAGTGAAGGCAGAGCACAACTGTCAGGGAGCTGAGGATGTGCACAGCATGGAAGCTTGCTGCTCAGCAGGGCTCCTCAAAAGCCCCCACTCCCTCCTCTCTCTCACGATGGACCTCTTGATAGATTTAGATAGCTAACCCATCTCACTTAAAAAGTTCTTTCTCCTTTGCTCCAATCTGAAAGCTGTCAAGTGTACCTATATGGTGGTGTCACAGATCCAAAGCGCAATGTGTGCACCCAAGACACAGGGGGGATGTCATCCATTCACATGCACTTTGGGAACCTCCTAACAGGCGACTTGTGTCACGAATCAGCAGGCTCGCGGGCAGAAGGATCTCCGTTCAGATAAGGGAGACACCGTGCTCCCTAAGTTCCATACTGTTGTCCATATATCTGACTCTAATTAGGTAAAGTGACAACCTGAGAGCCATGCAATGTCTGTGCAGCCTTTTGTCTGAGGGAAATCTGAAGGTGCGTCATACATGTGGGATTATGAGCAAAAGAACGTGACTCTATGTTCACACTCAATTGATGACAGAACATCCCCCCCCACACACATTTTTATATAACAGATTTGTTCAGGCAGTAGCATGCAAGCCTGGTTTGCCATTGAGGATTGCCTGGGACCTGAACCAGCTCGAGAAGCCCTCTGTGCTGCCTGCTTGGCTGGGAGACATTGATAAATTGAAGCCAGCTTTTGTCGGGGTGAGCATAATTATTTTCTGATTAGATTAATTCAGTTATACTTTGGTCTTCTCCAGAGCCACTAGCGTGCCTGAGAGAAGTTCGCTCAGTCATGCTAACGATTACACAATTAGTTGAGCAGCACAAAGCAAGCTGGGAGATTCTGCTTTTGATAGCAATCTCCCCCTCCCACACACACACACACACACAATAATAATTATTTGTAGAATTTTCTAGTTGCATTCTTGTGACAGGGGCTGGAAAAATGCATCATGATATTTAACCCACCCCACTCCTCCTTCCTTATTTTTGCTTCAATGTGAATGCCATAAACATCACAATAACTGCAACAATAAACAACCGAAACTAAGCAACAGTCATTTCCTTTAGAGGCACAGTATTTTAATTCAGAAAACCTATTTGAAATACCTTTGTAGTTGTTGTTCGTTGCCTGTCTACAGGAACGCTCTGTCCAGCTGCTCAAATGCAACAAGATGTTTTCCAGTAGTGCTCATTACACTGGAAAGACTAAATGTAAAAACATATTGAGAGCTATGAGATGTGTCTGATTAGTAGTGTATTACTGAAAACAGCTGTTTACTAACTGACAAAACCTGAAGTACTTGCATTTAAAAAAAATTATCTTACAATCTAATGATTAATCCCAATGATTAAAAAAAAATTGTTTTCCTTTAATGTTTATTCATTTAAATGCCTTAAAGTGCACTCATAACATATAACTTTTTCAGATATTTATATATTTATTATATAGAGCTGTTTGTGAATGTAAAAAGTCTGCAAAGTTTCAAAAATTGAAGTTGACGACAAATGGAGTTATTGTTTCCCAAAAAAGGAAGTGATTCTGAACAGCTGAAACGAGTCATCAGTAATTCCAGACTTATTTCCTGTACTAACCGACGTAGGTTGGTAACAAAAGCCCCTCCTCTGGTCTTCATTGGCTGCTCACGAACAACGTGTACTTTGACCTGCTGTCATGATTCCCCCGTGAAGCAGTACGCTTTGAGCGTCAGTACGCAAGCGCCTGCTTCAGCTTTGACTGCAGTGACATTCTGACACGTGTATAAACATGTGTCATCTGCTATGGTTGATGTCATGTCCAGCCACAGCTCACACCACATCTCAGGTCCAAGCTCCAGCCACAGCTCACGTCCAAGACCCAACCAAAGCCAAAACTCAAACTCTAACCAAGGTCAAGACTCAAGTTCCCATCTCGGCGAAGCCTCAAGTTCCTACCCAAGCCATGCCTCAAGCTCCAGTACAGTCCATGCCTCCAATCCAAGCCACGCCTCAAGTAGAAGCCGAGGCTGAATTCCAAGTCCAAGTCCAAGCTGAATCCCAAGTTCAAGTCCAGCCTCAAACTCCGGCCAGAGCCCAAGTCCAGTCTCAAACTCCGGACAGAGCTCAAGTCAACGACATCCAAGTCCAAGCCCAGTTTCAAGTCCACAATTAACCAACCTACGTCGGTTAGTACAGGAAATAAGTCTGGAATTACTGATGACTCATTTCAGCTGTTCAGAATCACTTTCTTTTTTGGGAAACAATAACTCCATTTGTCGTCAACAGTCTCAAGTCAACGACGTCCAAGTCCAAACCCAGTCTCTAGTCCATGATGTCCAAGTCCAAACCAAGTCTCAAGTCCACGACATCCAAGTCCAAACCCAGTCTCAAGTCTCGGATGCCCAAATCCAAGCCATGTCTCAGGTGCCTGACATCCAAGCCATGTCTCTAGTCCAAGCCATGTATCAAGTCTTAGCAGTCCAAGCCCAAGTCCTGTCCCGAGTTCCTGACGCCTTTTCCAAGCCGGTTGTTCTGGAAAATCCAGTTCAGTTCAGGCCAGAGTCCGCTAAGGCTATCCCAGAAAATTTTTGGGGGGGCAATGACGACAGCAGGGCTCCAGCTTGAGGCCTACGGCGAGGTCTCAGCGGTGGAGCTCCTGCCAGCTGAGGAGGCTGTCTTGCTGTCCAGCCCAGCCTGGGAGGCTGTCCCACTGCCCTGTCCAGCCGAGGAGGCTGTCCCGCTGTCCTGTCCAGCGGAGGACACTGTTCAGCAGCCCTGTTCAGCTGAGGTCGTCGCTCAGCATCCCGGCTCAGCTGAGGTCGTTGCTCGGCATCCCTGCTCAGCTGAGGTCATCGCTCAGCATGCCTGCTCAGCTGCGGACGCCGCTCAGCATCCCTGCTCGGCTGAGGTCATCGCTCAGTCTCCAGGTCCAATTGTGGATGTCGCTCAGCATCCCTGCTCAGCTGAGGTTGTCGCTCAGTCTCCATGTCCAGCCGAGGACGTCGCTCTGCTCTCCCGTTTGGCCGAGGATGTCGCTCCGCTCCCCTGCTCCAAGAACACCTGCAGTTTCGCCCTGGACCGCCAAAGAAAGGGGAGGACTCTTGGCACTCCAGGAAAAGTGCATTTCGGGGGGGGGGGTTCCTGTAATGATTCCCCCGTGAAGCAGTGCACTTTGAGCATCAGTACGCAAGCGCCTGCTTCAGTTTTGACTGCAATGACATGTGTCATCTGCTATGGTTGATGTCATGTCCCCGCCCAGTCTTGTCATGTGTCATAGTGTTACGTGTGTTATGGTATTGCCCGCAGCTGTTAGCAGTTAGGGGCTAATAGGCCTATGGGTATATATACCGGGAGCCATGCTACACACGGCGCGAGTAATTAAAGTCAACGTAGATAAATTAGAATAGCGATATAGATACAGAGATTCTTCGTTCCATGCCATAATTCTTTTCTATGTGTCATAGCCTTACCCTTAGTCTTAGCCACGGTGTTGTTAGCCTAGCTTGTAGGCTAGCCTAGCAAAGCTCTTTTCTGACAGTTAGGTTCATGTCCAGAAGACATTTTTTTCTGTGCTGCAAAAGTAAAACCACTTTGCATGGACTTCCAAAGGATGAGGATGTAAAGCGTCAGTGGTTAGAATTCATTTTAAAATTAATTCATTTGTGTTCCCATCATTTCACTGACGAGTGCTTCTCCAATCTAGCTGAAGTTAATGTGGGATTTGCGAAACAATTATTCATTAAAGATGGGACTGTACCCACTTTATTTGGACCATCTTGCACCTCTGGATCACAACCTATAAGTATGATTAATTATTTACTTATATATATTTTTTCTATGTTCCAAATGTGTAGTTTTGTGTTGTATACGTGTACAGCCAGTGCACAGCTGTTAGCCTGTTAGCTGTTAGAGTCTGCTAACCGGCTAACTCATAAAACATAACATATAAAATTACCACTGAGAAACTTCCTGTTCTCATCGTGCTTGTGATGGTGGTTCGGTTTGCTCTTCCGATGTATCACTATCGGACTCGGGCTCAAATTGATGAGATAAAACCAACATTATTACTTAGCTGAAATTCAGATATGGTAATGGGCGTTTCCTTTCTGACAGGTGCTGTAAGGGGCAGACCAATCACAGCAGACTGGGACATCTGTCCAATCAGAGCAAAGTAGTCTTCTTGAAAGGGGGCGTTTCTATGTACAGATCCATGAACGAGTCGTTTGTGACACTGAGAAAAAGAGGTAATGCTGCGATGTAAATTATCAGAAAATTAGTTTTCTGATCATTTTTTTTACCTTGGATGCATGTAAATCTATTGTATGATATCTCTAAAACAAAATTAGACACTTTAATATGGCATAATTGGGGCACTTTAAAGAAAAAAAACAAGAGAGAAAAGAAAATGTAAACTGCTTTTTAATGGTAAATGTAAAACTGCTTATCCTTATTCAAGTAGAAAAAATTGCTGACTGTTCCTCACTTGCTAGTGAAGTGCTACTTCAACTTCATCTATCCAAAACATAAATAATGCAGTGATCTTTTCAGATAACCTTCAAAGATAGGCAATTGCTCCAACCTGCTCTGGGTTGAACAGATCACTGACATGATTTCTACAGTCAAGCCAAAACTCTAAGTAGTCACAGTATCATTTCATTTTGCCTTAAACTGACTTGTCTTATATGTTAATTGTATATCAGTTATAAATAAACAAAATTTGTATTAATTTTATATCATTCAGCCCACTGAGCTAATGTGTTCCTCTGCAAAGCAGGGCCCCAGTTTGCCAAAAGCATTGTAAAGTTAAGGTCATCTATCTTTAGGGAAAGAATGTTTACTCTGATGATAATCCTTGTGGTTTGATTCTTTTGGGACGTGTAGCCCTGGTTCACCCATCAGCGAAAAGTTTCTTTATTTCGAATAGCCAGATAGACAGACTGAGGAAGTGAATAAGGGCATTATTTTATCTCCCTTGTGTTTCCCTGACCTTGTTGGAAGACCGGGATGATTTTAACCTTCTAGACAAACCCTTTTGACTAGTAGCCCTAATTATGTGCTTGTCTGCCCGAGGAATATTTTCAGCAGAATTCAGAGCTTTCACTACCAAATCTTGCCTTTCGTATTTACGTATCTGCCTACATATTTAAAATGGATGAATTGTGCCAGTGACGCTATCATCTGTCTCAGACATTGCTGCTGCTGATTTATGTGGTGCCTGAAGTGCAGAAGTTTGTAAAGAATCTGCTTTATTTTCATTGGCTCTTGAAAATCTGCACATATTGTCTTTCACTTGGCTTACTAGGTCAAATGCATTATTATTTTTTTACTCTGTAAAAGTGATCAAAAATAAATGTAAGGAGGTTGAATATTTCCACTGTGATTTATAGTATTATGATTTAATTACTGTAATAAGAGTTCGTTTATTTACTTTGTATCCCTGCTCAAGACGTTCTCAAACCTTGGTGGTTAGAGGCCTTCTCTATGACCTGAATATTCCTCATCATAGATCAGCACGGCATGTTGCTTTAACATGAGCTGCACACCGACCAGGACCTGCAACTAATGAATGCTAATGAATAATAAACAACATCTTTGTCACCCAGATGTACAGTGAGGACAAATACTAATATGTTTTTTAAATACACACCGCTAGGATTGATGATCACACGCAACACCCAGCAGATTAGCTTTGGTGGCACTGCAAACTTAAAATGAAGGTAAGTCAAGAAAAAGGCTTCATCTGATCTTGAGATGCATTTCCCTTTTAGTATATTGTGAGCATATTTGTGTGCGGTTTGTTTTTGTGTTCCAGGCAGACAAGCAGGTGATTTGGTGAATGTAGGCCATGTGAGAGCAAGTTCTCTTGTGGCAGTCTGTGACATCTCTTAATTGGCAGTATTAAAGCTTGTTGTCGACGACTTTGTTGTTCATGAGAGCACATTCTCCTAAAGCTTTTGTTTTCATTCTTGCCAGGAAATTAAACTTCTTTGCCATTATTTTTTTCGCCTGCTGTTTATTCTTTTGATCTGTGTGTACATTATCCACAGCTCTTTGAATTCTGATTTTGCTGTCATGTTGCTCTTTTCATCAGGTTGATGATTGCAGCTCTAATAACATTCAACTCTTAAGCCATGGCAGAATGTTAATTAGATTCTCTCTTTTGTAATTAATTTGTCCCTGCAGGTTTTTCTATCCAGTCATTTTTAACACTGAATTGTGTAATTTAAGCCAAAAAATGATTGTAAGCTCAAAATAAAATTACATAAAATCACGTAAACATAAAACAACGAAAACGCAGGACAGGACATTTGATCTGTGTTTACATAAACAGCTTGTGGTTGCTTAATCTACTGAATCCAAGTTGCAATGCTGTCTCAACAAAGCACCACAAAATCTGAGCTGATGTTTCAATCTCCACAGAGAAATCCTCAGAGGCGGAGAGGAGCTCGGCTGAAGCTGAGGCGCGCTTACTTTCGCTCGTTTCTGTTTGGGGTGTGTGAAGGGGAAGGGTGAAGGAGGTGGTCGACGTGTTTTGTGCTCGGTTATCCATGTGAGATAAGCACTTGTGTTGTAGGGTATTAGTGGTAATATGTGTTTCACTGCCTCCCTAAATGCTTGTGTTGTCCAGCGGTCCCCCCTGTCCCATCTATCATGTTCAGTGCAGAGCCACGTGTTCTGCGCTCGAGGAGCCAGCAAGCAGCCCAGGATAATGAAAGGTCACACAAGAGGTGCGGGCTTGAAATTGCTTTACTTCTGACTGAGACACATTTCGGCCCAACTGGTGCTTTACCTTTCCTCAGCAGCCTCTCTGGTCTGCTGAAGTAGAATTTAAATGTCTTAAATACTTACCAGAGAATATTTTTTTTTCCAGTACAGCACTAAAATGGAAAACACACTAAAAGCCCATTATAAAGTTAATCATTCGGCTCTTCAAATTATGTGGCCACTTTCTGCGTTTTTGCAAAGTGTATTTATTACTAGATTTGCATTGATTTTACCCTCAGCCTTAAGCACTGTTTGGATATGTATTGAATTGCTACAAATCTAATGAAATGTTGTTGTTTAAAAAAGAAAAAAAAACTGATTCATGTTTAAAATGCTGAAGATTTATTTTTCAAGGATGTGTGTATTTGTTTTCAGCTTTACCGTAAGGGATTTTTGCAAATAAATAAATAAATAAATAAATAAAACACAAGTTACCATTTAACTGCATTTTGTATTTAAGGCTTATCACATATATTAGGCCTAAATCTGAAATTAAGGTTTTGTTTATAGGCATGTAAAAGAACAAGCATGATAATTTATATTCAGGGGGGGGGCTGATATTTATTAGACTTTAAAATGAAGTGATTCATATCTTTTTGAGGGGTAAATAATACAGGGAAATCTTGAATTAAAGATGTAAATCTTGACAGGAAGGGACAGTGGTCTCTAAGGCCTGAATTATTCTTAGCATAGACCAATTAAGACCATGTATCTTCTTTTATGTTAACTTCAATTAAGGGCCTTTACAGTTCGTAAGTTCTTTTCTTCTTTATAGTTGGAGTGTCAGAAACACAGGTCAAAGCTAAAAGCTGCCATCCGCGCAGCATAGGTAACAGTGCTTTGCATAACAATCTGCATATTGCTAAGAAGGTTTTCCTTCCATTTTGCATAAATTAAAAAAAAAGCAGGAGGTGTTGCGTTGTGGTGCTGAGGAAATGCATCCGATTACACAGCTCAAAAATCTTTCAAATACATCACAATGAAACCTCTATAGATACAAACTACCCTATTGTACTTTTTCACCACTTCAACATGTAGGACATTGTAATTCTGTTTTGAATTCACATTTGAAACTTTATTACACACAAGATTGATGATCCAGGTTAGCTATCACAATACTATTTTAATGTAAATAACTCAAAATATGTGTAGTTATCTACATCTTCTAAAAAGCCTTATAGGTAATGGTCTTACTGAACCTTTGAGGTGTGTATTATTCTTATTTGTGTAGCTGGCCTTCTCCGGCACTGTTCTGAGCAAAGACCTCCTACTCTGTGTGTTCAAGTGTGTCACGTTACATCACTGTTTATTAATGGCAGCAACAATAATAATAATAAATATTACAAATACAAATTCCTATTACATAGTGTGTGTGTGTGTGTGTGTGTGTGTGTGTGTGTGTGTGTGTGTGTGAGTGAGTGAGTGAGTGAGTGAGTGTAGCTATTCTACATGATTCTCTGAACTTGTCCACAGTGTGAAACTGACTGTATGAAGAGCCAGCCTGCTGTGTGTGACAGGCTGCTATAACAACATGGTTTGGTCCATCATATCGTAATCATGCTGAAAAATGACTGAGGAGAAGAGCAGGCGGGGAGCGGGTCCGTGCTGAAGGCTTGGCTGATCAGGCAAATAGATGCTCCTCGGGGCAACCCAGCAACTCACAAACAACCTGTTTTTCAGCACCCTTAATCACTGCTCAGTAATTGCATTAAGCAGGAGCGTATCAATAAATCAATGAACAAATGAACTGCGTGAGTATGAGCAATGGGCGTTTAGTGTTGTAGCGTATTATTTTATTGACGTCCCACTAACTGCTGCCCTTGAGATATTGAATGCTGTTTAAGTGGCGTGCTGACATCATAATAAAAGCCTACTTGGTCAGTGGACTCCTGGATGTTAGGCTCTCTCTCTCTCTCTCTCTCTCTCTCACACACACACACACACACACACACACACACACATTTAGATACGTGTACATATACAAACAGAAATAATAATAAAATAGAGATTCTTAAATCAAATCATACATTTGAACATAAAGCATGTAACGTTCATTTAAATGAAATATGCGACTTTGTGATGTCACAGTTTGTTTGAAATTCTTTGTAACATATTCTAAACAAATTAATTTAATGATCAAAATATGTTATATGTCAAATAAAAATTAAGTCCTAAAGGCATGACGAATATTTTCTGATCTGCATTGGAGAAAGCATTTCAGCATTTTGGTCGAGCGAGACAGTACTGCAATCTCCATGTTTTCATTTCAGCACCTGCAGACAGCTAGTAACCTCGCCTTGTATAACGAGCAAGGAGATGCACATCCCCTTATTGCTGGAGATGGATATGCGGTAACTACAATCGTATGAATATATGCAGTCATCCTGTTATTTGACCCAAAATTAATTTTTTTAAATAGTTTGTATGGTGTTTGTTGGAATGATCTTGTTCATATGTGTTTCTTTTATTTATTTATTTTAAATATTTTGATGCACGTTCACATTTGTGTGAGTGTACGTGACTGCTTTGACAAAAGCCATTTTAATTCCGTGTTCAAAAAAAAATTTCAAGGCTTGCCAGTTATTTCAAACTTCAAAACATTTTGTCAGGTGCAATTTCTTTGTTGCTTTGCTTTCATAACCATGGTGTCTCAGAGCATTATTGACTAAAATGTTTGGGTCTGACTCCCATTGAAAAGGCCTGCTTATAATGGAGCGTGCACCATTCCAAGCATGATGTGCTGCCATCTATCAGGCACTCCATGCATTTGCAGAATTGATGCTTGTGCTGTGAGTTTTGGTATTTCCTGTGTTAGTGCTTTCAGCAAGCTGCCTCTGTAAATAATAAACATATAAGAGTCCATTTGTCTTAGACACTAGCGGCAAAGGTTACTAGGTTTTATCTCACAGTATTATTACAGCTTTGCCTCACACCAGTCATATCACACATTGCCTATTTTCATCTCGGTGTAAACAAGATTTTATTTGCTTCAGTGAAAAAAAAGCAGACAAAAATGAGTAAACATGTTGTAATTCCAAATATTTATTCACACAGCCCTCTCCCTTGGTTTATACTCACACGTAAGAAGAACTGCTTGATCTCTGCAGCAGCGTAGCGTAGTGGAAACATCATGTTTTGAAAGGGATTAATAATAACAAAAGATGGAGAATTTCAGGGCACACATGTGTCCTGAAATTTGATCATGAAGGTATGCAGTGCTTTAGATATTTCCATGCTGGGGTGTGTGTGGGGGGAGCCTCCTTCAGTAGTAGGTCTGCTGTGGAGGCCGTTGGCAGCAGAAATTGTGGAGAGGAGGGGGATCAGTGGTGCACGTGTCCATGCTGCACAGATAGTCCACAGTGCTCCCCAGCCTGCTAATGTAATTGCTTTTCATTGATTCTGTCTGACTAGGTGGCTCGTTTTCATCTGTTTTCCAGGAGCCTCTGCCAAAGCACGGGCCTCCCCTTGATGTGAAAAGTGTGTGTCCTTTTCAGCGCATATAAAGCAGAAGCTTCCTCACATGACAAGATGGCATGGGCACAGAGGAGATTTCGCTGGATGCCTAAAAACCTCAAACAAAACTTTGCCTGAGATGTTTTGATGGAGTAGTAGGAGAATCTCTTAGGCTTTGATGAAAAGATGGCTTGTGTGTGTATTCAGTAATTGCTATGTTTAGCTTGACCACATGCTCGTTGCCATGTTTGTTATGTTTATACATGAAAACACTTTACAAGTTTGAAAGAAACAGCAAACTGCCTCATTACTGAAAGTGTCAAATCTTTGTGTTTTTTAACCAAGGTAAAACACACAGGCTGGACATACAGGTCATCTCTCTTAGACCATGTGATGTCTATGCCAAACTTACAGCTGGCAAACTGACTTTTCGTCTGGTTGAATATGTTGGCAAGTGTAGACTTCTAGTAATTATTGTTCATCCTTACCACAATGTAGATTCCTCTACAGAACTTTAGCCTTGTGTGGAATAGCTGAGCAGAAAGAACGAGTTCTACGCTGTACATGGAACCGTGTTCAGGTGAATTTGCGCTTGTTATTAGATGACTGGAGACTCTCTCAGATTCTCAGATTAGATCAGACTGTACCATGGGTCTAAAGGGACATTTCTTGGAACAGAAAAAGATAATGTTACATCACAGCTGTGTTTGATAAGACTCTATATATATATAAAACAAAGAAAAAAATATACATACATTTTTAATGTGCAAGTCCATTAGAGTCTTAACTTGAAAATAATAGCATAATTGGATAAAATGAAAGGATTTTTATCAGGAATTGGCCATACTGCTAATGCTAATGTGTAAATATTGCTGATGGTAATTTGTCTTGTGCATTCTTTGAACTACACTGTGGTTTGACAATTAGTGATTTTAATGGGCACTTTAACTGTACTCATTTCCTGTTCTTTGCTTGTGTCCAAATTCCAATGGGCAATTTTTACATCAAATTTTTACATCAGTTTACTGGCCACATGCCTGAATTAATGACAGCAATATGACGTCTGGCATTAAAAAAACAGAAACTGTTTATTTTAGTACAACAGAAAATGAATAAGTGTATACATGCATGTATTTGAGAACAAACATATCAATCAAACCTACAGAGAGACTGTTAACAGAGCATTATGAACTCTTTCCAGTTCACCTCTCAGGGGTATTGCTGAATTAGGACAGCAATACATGACATCAGCATCCTTAAATCTCCCACCGCCTTGTTTATACCTGTATTTCTATTTAACTGATCTGACTGGCACTCCATAAACACTTTGTCAATGTAAACTTAATAACTAAAGTTCCACTAGAAATTACAAATATGCCATTATTTATTTATACTTATTGTTCAAGAATGCATTATTTAAAACTAAGATGAATATTAAATGATTCACAAATCCTAGTTCTAATATCCTCATTTCAGGGATGTAAGTTAAAATATAAAGTTAACATGAACATTATGTCTGCAAACCGAAAACTGTTTAATAGTCATGGCATTCTAAAAGACCAAAAGACTGTGGTTTCTTAAAAACTAATATTTGATATTGACTCAATTACTTTGACAGTGTGGTTTATATATCTTTATCAACTTAACTTGTTTAGTATATATTTAGTATTTATATTAATGAACTATTATGTCATATTGTTTCGGTTATCTCATTTGATAAAAATTTCTAAGATATATTTTTTATATAATTTGATAGGGCTCTCATGTTATGGAAGTGTGTTTAAGCTCTATCATCAACCTAATATCACTGAGCACAACAATGGCATTACACACAGAAGCATCATCCTCCCTCTGTGCAGACATTCCTACATAACCGAGATGGGACTTGTAGGACTGGTTCCTCATCCAGTCAAGTCTAATGCCTTCAAATCTTCTCGTGCTTTTTTCTGAATTATTCAAACAGTTCTTGAAGCAACAGCGGCGTCTCGACAGCAAGCAAAGCTCCCTGTGCGAGCGCTTTAGATAATGTAATGTAAAATGAATGATGAAATTCAGTTAGCTAAAATGAAACAACGCTGCAATGTGTTTTCAAAGGTGAGGTCTGGGGTGATAACAAATAACCCTTTTTTTATACCTCTTTTAACCAAAGACAGAGAATGGGAACAGTGAACAGGCTTGGGGGGGGGAATCATTTTCATGTTCATATGGTATACAAACATGCATTTGAGAGAGGAGAGTGGCTTTGTCCGGTCAGACGTTTGCCAGTTTAAAGGAACATTGAAAGCGAATTTTTGTTCCCATGTACAAGCCATTCTAGACAAGATCGAAATCTCAAGTCACTTAATAGATGAAACACATTTTTGGTTACTCATTTTTGTAGGGAAACAATTTAAACGGCAATTTAGTTGATGCATGAAATAATTTGTGCTGTGATGTAATGCCCATTGCTTTTAATCTTAAGAGCAAACAAGTTTATCTGCTCTTAAATGCAGCTAATAAAAAAAAACAAAATCCTGAGCGTTCTTTAGTTAATATTGATGCTGCCTGACCTCAATAATTCAATGTGACTAAATAAAACAATAAAAGAAATATGCACATAAAGATGTGCATATGTTTTCTGTCTTGTTGCAAGACAAAATCAATTGCCTTTGTGAGCTAAACAGGGAAATATTTTGTTACAGCAGTACTATGGCAACCGAACTCTAGATCATTTCAAACACAGTTATCTGAAAGGTATTAGCAAGTGAAGAAGAATTAGAATTAGAATTAGTTAGAATTAGAATTAGTTCTAGTTTTTTGTTTGTTTGTTTTTATATTAAAATTAAAATGTTGCAAACCTCCTGAGTGAAAAACTCACAACCCTTCCTCTGTGCTCTCCCTGCAGAGACTGACTAATTCTGAAAAGGGGGGGAAATGGTATGTCTTAAATTCACCTGCATAGTTATGAAGGGGTGTGTGTGTGTGTGTAACCCTGGTAAAGTATGACCCCTGCAGGTCAATGATTCCCCACTGTTTTGCTTATGAAAAGACTGTCAATAGCCATCATTGCCATTGTTACACAGCACACAGTACAATGAAACTGAACGTAATGCAATTTTCATGTTAGGTCTATACTCCATGTTTAACACTGATATCACACAAAATTCCCAAAGGCAAAAGAAATGTATGCCCTCCCAACTGTAATTTCAAATGGAGAGAGCAAACATCTGAGAGCAATTGAAGTCTTGTGAAAGACTCTCTCCCCACTGCGGCTCACTTTAGCGCTGTGAAATGTGAATTTAAATGTTTTCTGAACTGAATTTGATTCTGTCTTTGTACATTTATTAACAATCAGAGGAGGTGTGGGTGGTTTTTGCAATATTCAGCAAAATGCATGCAAATATTTCACCACTGA
>JAOUWY010000075.1:16579761-16591420 GCA_025728095.1 Prietella phreatophila
GATAGTTGTGGAATGCATACTGGAAATGGCAGATCCACCTCTACACACTCTCTCTCTCTCTCTCTCTCTCTCTCTCTCTCTCTCTCTCTCTCTCTCTCGGCGTGGACACAAACACCATCACCCTGTCGCCTGACCAGTAGCTTTGCAGGACAAGGCTGTGTAACCTCAAAGTGCTGTGCTGGATGTATGGGACAGCAGGCAGTGTGGGGAGCAGGGCTGAGAGAAGCAGCTGCTGCTGGTCATTAAGTGAGTTTGTGTTCTGCTGAAGGAGGACAAAGGTTTCCTGTGGTGACACAGTCAGCGAGGAAGACCATCGTTGGCTGTACTGTGTTGACTGGTGGAAGCATGAGGATGAAGGAGCTGTCCTTGCGCCAGGACCCTGACCTGAGGAAGGAGCTGGCACTGCTGGCCCGTGGTTGTGACTTTGTCCTGCCTTCACGCTTCAAGAAGAGGCTGAGAGCTTTCCAGCAAGGACAGGCAGGTCATCTTAATTCACTGTTGACTGTTGCCCAAAAAAGAAGCCAAAAAGAGCCTTCTTTCTGTGTGCGATTCATGATAGTATAGTATTTTTGTGAAAATCTGGTAATTTCTTGATGTATGTAAGGATGTCAGTGTGATTCTTTTGCATATTGCTGAATGTGTAAGAGATTCGTGCAGATCAAGTTTTTGATGTGAACACAGAGCGAGGGACTCTGCTCTGGTGCAGAAGATGGAGATTTCCTTTTATAGACATGGCTGACCCTGGTGTAGCAGGGAAGATTAAAAGCATTAATCTCTCTGCTGTTGCACTGAACCTTTGCCTGGCACATCAGAGCAAATTGTTCCCAATGGTGGAATGTCATCTAAGGGCTCATGAAGTTTAAGAGTGTGCAGCATTGTTCTTGATGAAAATGTTTGCAACAGGTTGTTTACTGGTGGTAGAGTAGAGGTTACTAAAAGCCAGAATAAATACGGAAGTATGATGTGGTCTTCGATCTTCCCATGAAGGAGGAAGTCAGCAGGTGTTAACACCATGGACATATTACATGACACACAAACAGTGCACTAGACTCATGAGTCATAAATAGGTACAGCGGGTGCAGGTTTAATGTTGTTTGCGCAGATGCAATGTGTTAGGCTCAGATACAATGTGTATTATTAGGCTGAAATTTGTGTAATGTTTGGCTTGAGAACGTTCTCACTATACTATTTTAGGTGTATAATGACATTTGCTATCCGTAACCTATTCACTAGCGAACATATCAGCAAACACTCCCCCCCCCCCCTATTTCTTTTAATAGAGATACCAGTTTATTAACTCTACGGTTTCTTGGTTGATTGTGATCTCATGTCATGTTGTTTTTTGAGAAGGGATCATTCACAAAGGCTTGTTGTTGATACCTGCTGATACCAAGCTATTAAAAACATAGTGGAAACTCTAGCTGCTGGCCCGTGCCTTTTCGCAGCAGGCCTGCAAAGACGTACTGGGCTATGTTTGGCTTGTGGTCAGAATGGTCACTTGTTTGTGGCCTTTGAGCCCTCAGCAAGTCTGTTGGTCCCATTCCACCACTTCATTGCACATTAAATTCAGTGTGATAACACTTCATCCACTATGATGACCAAAATAATAATCTAGGCTAAATGTGTTCCCAAAATGTGTTCTAGCACTTTTATAGGCTGCTCTCCTGGGAAGAATTTCCCATACCTGTGCATATTTAGTTTTGACGATAAGATTTTAACTTGCATCCCTGTACTTAATAGCTTGTGTATTAGAACATTTTTTTGTTTATTAGCCATTTCAAATATAATTTTAGTGAAGTAGTTGTGAATAGAATTTTGGCTCCCATTTGCTATATACAGTGCATGCCCTTTCTGTATACAGAATATTTTAGTCACTTTGAATCTCTAAGTATTTTACATTAGTGTCACAGCAAGGATTATGGTCTAGTGGCATTGCAGCATCTCTGCTTAGAAGATTCATTTCGCAGAATAATTCAGCCACGTTTCCTGAGTAATTACTGCTGCGTTGCACACTTGTTTAGTTTTGATGTTACTCCAGTATTCTTTGGAGTTTGAACAGGTTATGTGTTTAGTTTGTAGCCCCGTGGGTGTACTTTGCTCGGTTTTCCAATCATTTGTTGGACCAATTAGGGATTATGAATATTAAGTTTAAAACATTTTTTTCCCCTAATGAACTGTTTTTAATGTAACCCTCAAGGCATGTACCATCTAGGAAAATAACACCAACAGACCCTCGACATGACTTCTAAAAGTATCCTTAACTCCTGTGTTATGCCACCATCACTTGACACGTCCTAATTTAAAGCAAGAAAAGTTCATTAGGCTGTAATGTGTCGTGCAGCATGGCTCACGCCCCAGTGGGACTGGGTGTGATCTCAGCAAGCCTCGTGGGTCACTCTTTATTTCTGTCTGTTTTGGCAGGCCCAGCTTAAGAAAGAGGAGGCCGTTTCACCAGCGTTAAGCGAAAGCATTCCGAAGTTCTACTTCCCTCGAGGGAGGCCCAAAGCCAATATCAACATTGACAATCTCATTTCCAAGATAGAGAAAATATTTTCTCAGTTTCCCAGTGAAAGAGTAACTATTGAGCATATGGGGAAGGTTGCCAAGGTAAGTGTGATATGTAATGTGCAGCCTCCAGCCACCCTGCAAATAGTTTGTTCATGTAATTAACAGAAGCCTACAAATATTTTGCAGGTTTAACGATTTGTCTGTTGTGTAATCCGTATTGCCGCCGTTTCAGAAATGGGTAACGCACATCTTGAGGAAAACCTGAAGGAGGATTTGCTTAATATTAGGGCTGGGCAATATAATCAATATAATATTGATATAGTGATCAGTCATTATGCGATACTGAGATATCGTTGGTATTGTGATGCGTTTTTAAAAATGACTAATTAAATGGTACCGAATGGATGCTGCTGATTTCACGTATTTTTTCTTCTTTGACTTTGCAGAGTTTTTAACTCAATTATATATTGTGATACCCATCGTGTATTTATAGAAATGTCCTCAAGTATCATGATGTCATATCATAGTCCTTTAAATAAAATAATTTATAAACATAATTATTGCCCATTTTGCCTCGTTTATTTATATCAAAGCTCACATTTAAAGTCCCAATGAGGAATTGCTGCTGTTAGCAGGCTAGTTTGGCAGAGCATCATAAGAAGCTTTCAGAGGAGTATTTTAAAGATCGTGGTTAACTTTAACTTTTGATTATGCTTAATGTGGAATTAAATTTTCTATTGAAAGAATATTTAAACGCTTGTTTTCATGTCTGTCTTCAACAGTTGGCCTCTTTGTACAATTCATGTTTCCTCAGGCCTGTGAATGCCCGCTCTATTGGAAGGCTCCATTGTTCTTCGCTTCTGGGGGAGACAGGAGGGGATATGTGTCTGTTCACAAATTTGTGGCAATGTGGAGAAAGTAAGCCAATGGAGCTTTTTTTTTCTGGAGTCTCTCACTACCGTGAGCAGCACTTGACTTGCATGTTAACGTGAAGTACAAGAGTACACGTAGGCTATGTATTAATATTAGGTTTCCCATACAAGCTCCGCAGTGATGGAAGTACTTATGCATTTCATTAAATCAGTTTTCCTGCTTTGCTGTAGGTCAGAAATGACCAAGCATGAATAGCGGAGTCTTGTTTTCAGAAACAAGATTCCAGGCTCGTGCTTTTGAAGTGAACTCTCTTAAAAATCCATGTTCTTTGAGAGGCCAACGTGTGTGAAAGCATCTGTTTCCTGTTCAGAGTGCTGCAGACCTGTCATGATGATGCATCCAAATTTCTTCACCTTCTGGCCAAGCCTGGCTGCCCTTATTTGGAGCAAGAGGATTTTATTCCATTCCTACAGGTATGGGGTATTAGCTTAGCGAGAAGTCTTGTGAGTATCCAGTACATGTGCTGTCAAAAAAAAAAAAAAAACCAGAAAGCCTTTACGTGCTGCCTATTATCTGAAAGAGCTCCATTGTGCAGCAGGTCCTGAGATGGTTCAGGTATAAAGAGCTGAATAGTAAACTGAGAAGTTTACTCATGTACAGAGAGTCATTAATAATGCTTGACATTCAACCGAATAATACATTTAGTAAATGTTGTTTTGTTTAGGTCCAGTATTAAGGCTGTGCATTGGGTGATTATTGCAGGTGGAATTGCAGTCACATTGAAATGCGTGAATGTCTCTGCATCCAAGAGAGAGAGAGAGAGAGAGAGAGAGAGGGCAGAGTGGTAATGAGCATTATTTGCCATGCTGGCTATTTCTCTAGCCGTTATACTGTTAGCCCGTGACGGACGCCTCACTGATATTCAGGATGGCAGGAGCAACCACTGGGGGTCAGTGGACCTCCTGCAGGGGAAATGCACTTTGGCATTCACACTTTAATTTGTGTACTGTAGCTTCAGCAATTGCTTTGACTGTTTTGATGAATGAAAAAAGTATTGTGGTGGAGTATGTTTGACTGTATGTGCCTGCACCCAAAAGAGGTGATTTATGTGTTTTCCTATTATTTAATTTCATATGGGGAGGGAGTGCAGAACCCCTTCCAAATAAGTCACAGCCGTTTGAATTTGGTTTTGCCCTTGTAGAAAACTGCACTAGATCAAAACCCATTAAAATGTCTGCGCATCATTGGTCACCATGATGTTCTTTGCAAATGTACATATCGGGGGAAATTTTTTTTCCCTCTTTCTCACTAATTTAAATCAGAGACCATTAGAAGCACACAAATTGCTTCAACATAACTTTTATTCCTCATATGACTGCCACTGTTGACTTTGATGTGATCTTGGTATCTGAGAAGGACTGTGAAACCCTCGTCTCTTTTGTTTAAGGATGTGGTGGATTCGCATGCAGGCCTTGATTTTCTGAAGAAGGCCTCAGACTTTCACTCACGCTACATTACCACAGTAAGGGCAACACAGCATAACTGTTTGGAACAATTTGTGTTTCATTTTAAATACTTTTAGATGTCGTTTTGGATTGTAGATTCATTTTATGTGAAATGATTCAGTGAGCCAAGCAAATTTTCCTACCAACAGGTAATTCAGAGGATATTTTATAATGTCAACCGGTCATGGACAGGAAAAATAACATGTTCAGAGCTCCGAAGAAGCAGTTTTCTTCAGGTTGGGTTGCTTTTGTAGCATAGTGTGATGAGTGCGTTATTAACTGATTATATAAAACATTTTCTAAGTGACTGTACTTTCACAGAATGTGGCACTACTGGAAGAGGAGGAGGATGTTAACCAGCTCACTGAGTACTTTTCCTATGAACATTTCTATGTCATATACTGTAAATTCTGGGAGCTGGACACTGACCACGATCTGTACATAGACCAGAGGGACATGGCACGGCACAACGATCAAGGTAGCAGTCCAGTCTGTCTAAAAAAAATATATATTGGTGTTTCATAACTGCCTTCATGTTACTTTATGAAGTCGAATGTCTTTTCCATCCCTCACCACATCACAGAGGTCTGTGTGAGTGAAGAGGACTAAGATCAATAGGACATTAATTCCCTCACAATGTGAATATCCTGCAGCATGATGTCATGTCTGCCACTTAAATTGATCTGTCTCTTTTAAACCATGAATCCTTTAGTGTTAAAACTGTTAAAAATTGAGAACATAACTATTATGAGTTATGCACTATTATGAGGAAAATGTAACTCTTTAGTATCTGCCTGTAATGTGTGCCTTTTTTTTGTTTTGTTTTGTTTTATTTTATTATTATTCCCCTGGGTTTTTTTCTATCCTAGCCATCTCCCACAGAATGATTGAAAGGATATTCTCAGGAACTGTAACAAGGTACAGCCATTTGCCATTGATAATTACAATTTCATTAACCTAAAACCAATGTAATGTACACACTGTAAACTCGAATCCATCGAATCCAATCCATGGGGCCCTAAAAATTCTGTTTATTTGTGATTAACAGAGACCGGAAGGTTCATAAAGAAGGCCGGTTGAGTTATGCAGACTTTGTGTGGTTTCTTATCTCGGAGGAAGACAAGAAGTCTGAAACCAGGTACCAGCCAGTTATCTGTCTTGTGTCTTTATGCTCCTAATGTACTGTGCATTTTAAATTGAATACTGACCTTTTTTTCCCCCTGTCTTGTTAAATAAATGTCTATTAAATTAAATCTAAACAAAACAAGACAACAGATAAATAGATTAGTTTATAACTGCTTTGTAAATGTTGTTCTGGACTGAAATAAGAGCTTCACTGTAAATGGTGTGAATAATAAGAACGACTCTTGGCTCTGTAGCATAGAGTACTGGTTCCGGTGTATGGACCTGGATGGTGATGGCGTTCTGTCCATGTACGAGCTGCAGTACTTCTATCAGGAGCAGTGTCAGAAGCTGGAGACCATGGCCATTGAGCCACTGCCATTTGAGGACTGTCTCTGCCAAATGCTGGATCTGGTCAGGCCTGAAACGACAGGTAGGCTTTCCCTGTGTCCCAGTTGGCATACTTGTACTATGTCCTCAAAGTATGTACTCTTTTTGTGAAGAAAGAATACCTCCTTTTGAGTGTGTAGTAAAAGAGAATGCAAGTACTGGGACATACGAACACACTGTGTAATGGAAGAGAAGAGAACACTGTCACCACCAATGCAACTCCTTGTTGCATTTCAGCTTTTCTTCATTCATTATTTCTTGTATCATTTAGAATGTATATTTTAATTAACCATTCCCTTGTTTTATTTTTCCAGGTTTCATTTACACCTCTCTATAATGCATTCTTGAATTTGGCAAAACAAACGTTCACAAATCTCCTCCTTCCTCGCGCATGGAGTTGTGGGCAAAATTAACTGAAAATGTGTCCACAGATCCACGCTTCGAAAATTTACCAGAAATAGTAGACCATCCGGGTACCTTTGGGATACTCGTTTCAACATACGACACTAATTAATCTCAGATACTGTTTAGTACAGATAGTATGCCTATTGGGACGCAGGATTTGGATGTTTGAATAAAGAGAGCAAGCTTGTGTGTTGTTATGCAAGTATTTTTATATTCTAAAGTATATTTGATTAGATATCTACGTAGCCTTAGATTAACCTGAACTCAACAAAATGACATGGTATTACTTTCTAACATCAGTACAGACGGTGGTGAATGTACTGAGTATTGATTGTTGACGGTAGCTTGTAGGAAATGTTGTTAATATCGAAGTTTGATTATGTTCTGTTTAGGAAAGATCACCCTCCAGGACTTGAAGAGATGCAAGCTAGCTCATATATTCTTTGACACTTTCTTCAATATTGAGAAATATCTGGATCATGAGCAGAGGGATCCATTCATGGTGGCAAAGGTAATGACCAATGTTCACATATTGATTATGTTTTGGACAAACCTTTATAATTATTTGTGCAATAACTGTTCTAACCACTCCTTCCAGGATACTGAGAGTTTGGGACAGGAGATTTCAGACTGGGAAAGATACGCTGCAGAGGAGTATGATATTTTGGTGGCCGAGGAAGCAGCCAACGAGCAGTACAATGATGGGTAAAACATCAGGATTTCATCATCTATTTCATATTTCATATTGTTAACTTGTCACATCTCAGCTCATGCATCATTAATATCAGAGTGCTGCCTCTCACCTTAGAACATGTCCATTTTCCAGCCTGGGTATGGTTTCACTAAAGACAAATTTAGTACCACTTAGGGTTTAATCTACACTAAGTGACTATTTTAATTTACAAACTTGTATTACTTGTATACCAAAAGATGCTAAAACAGCTATATGCAGAACTATTGGATTTGTTTAGAAGACATTTGGCATTGTTCATGTCTGTAAATGACCAGTGGTAACAATTCTACAATGTATTTGAAATTCATCACTTGGTTGAAATAAGGACCATTGATTATAACTTAAAAGCATAACATTTTTCCTTCAGTAGTCTAATGACATCACGTTTTAAATCCTGTTCTACTTTGTTAGACTGGAGCAAATGGTTTGAGGATCTAGGTCTATTTTGATGTGCTGTGTGTTATGTGCTGGTTTTAGGAGCACCACTGATTTCTGATGGCAGCTTCTGTGTTGAGGTCTATAGGTAAGATGGTTTAAGTGCAGGATGTTGGTCCTTGTTCACATGGGGCCACTCACTCAAGTCCCAAGGAACCCAAGTCCTCAATTGTTTTCTTATTGATTTAATCATGCTGGCTTTGAATATTCATATTCACTTTTTGATATAAAGTGGGCAGGTAAAGTGTGAGGTAAATGTGAGGTAAAGCTTGAATAAACATTAGCCTCTGCAGCCACAAGGCAAGGCTGATGTCACTTGTCCTGCAGACATATACAGTCATGTGAAAAAATAAGTATGCCTCATGGAAATTGTTGGCTTTTTTGTCATATTTGGACACTATTTGAACAGTACCTGTTAATAAAGGTGTTATACTCTTATCAAATGGCACATAAAATTGATATTTTGTGGTAATTATCACAATTTAAATGAACAAAAATCAGATCAGTCACATGAACAAAGTAAATAAATGCACCCCTTCACATCTTCAAATCCATAGAATTAGAATCAGGTGTTCAAGATTGGGTGTCAGTGTCTTATTTATACCCCTCTCATATTTAGTGTCTGGTGTTCCCTTTGTTATTGAGGTGTTTGGTGTCATCATGCCAAGATCTAAGTTCTATAAGGCCTTCATAAAAAAAAATAATAATAATAATAAATAAATAAAGGTTGTGGATGCCTATGAGTCTGGCAAGGGATTTAAAAAGATCTCCAAATTATTTGAAATACACAATTCCACTGTAAGGAAATCATCTACAAATGACACAGATTTCAAACGATTGTCAATTTGTCCAGAACTGGCTGTCCCAGCAAATTCAGCTCAAGAGCAGACCATCTGATGCAAAAAGAAGTCTCCAAGAACCCCAAAATTTCATCACAGGATCTGCTAGTAAGTCTTGCAACTGGTGGTATCAAAGTGCATACTTCTACAATCTAAAAAAGATTGTACAAATTTGACCTGTATGGGAGACGTGTCAGGAAAAAGCCTTTGCAAGGCTACAGTTTGCCAATGAGCATATAGGCAAAGACCACGCCTTTTGGACAGGACAGGTGAATTAAAGAGAGAGTTGTTTGGCCACAGTTACAGTAGACATGTTTGGCACTGACCAAAGACAGTTTTTCAGGAGAAGCACCTTGTACTAACTGTGAAGCATGATGGTGGTGATTTGAATCCCATTGAAATGCTGTGGGGGGATTTGAAACAGGCAATACATGTAAGAAAACCTTCAAACATCTTGCAACTGAAAGAATATTGCATGGAAGATTGGTCAAAAATTCCAGCAAACCTAGTGGACAATTATGCAAAACACCTACAAGAAGTTATTTCTGCTAAAGGGGACAATACTAGCTTCTGAGGCGAAGGGTGTACTTACTTTTTCCACAGAAGAACATCACATCTGTTGATATTTCTGTTGAATAAATGATTGCAAAAGCTCTTTATTAATAGGCACTGTTTCAAAGATGATCAGATGTTTGCTTTTCCAAATCTGTCAAAAGAGCCAACAATTTCCATGGGGTGTACTTATTTTTTCACATGACTGTATATATTTTTTTCAAAACTATGTTTGCACTTAAAGTCTGAGCAAGTAAGCAAAAGCTACTAGCCCATGAAATCTAATCCAGCAATCGGATCCTACTGTTGGTACATCCTAATTTTCCCTGCTGTGTCTGCTTGAGTGATGTAGTAGCTGGCTGTGAGACTCAATCTGGTATCAAAGTGTGTTAACCCGGATTTTAGGACTTCAGATTTGTGTGTGGAATTATATCAGACTCATGTTTGGTACAATACAAACATTTTCATATGCTGTATGTTCCCTGGGACTTTTCATCTGTCTGCTCTCTTCACCCTGGTGCTCCTCGTGTTCCCAAACCTCCAGTGTTCTTGTTTCCACAACCTGGCCTGAGTAGTTTCCACGTAAAACATGGCTACATTTAACACAGTTCTCCAAGTTTCTTTACTCGGCAACAGATACAAGTGTAAGGGCAGTATGAAATGTATTTCCTGTAATGGCATTATCCACTGGAGTGAAAGCTGCACTTGTCAGTCAGCACTAGTCATGTTCAGGATTAACGAGAGAGTAATCACTTGCTGTCGTTTTCCAGCTATGAGAACCCCTTGGTGCCAATTGACTGCATCTCCAGTCAGTTTGACCTGTACAGTGAGAAGAGACACTTGTTTGAGTTCGCTAACCCTCACTGTAACCTGGACCTGGATGAGTACAACTACGCAGATGATTCTGAATGACAGCCACTTACAGCGATATAAACATCAAAACGATCCACAGACGCACAACACCCAGCAGAGCACAGCAAAACAGGCCACGCGCAACTAACGCCATGGCCATTCCCTATAAAACCCATCAACACAGCCACAGGCATGAGCTTACAAGTTCATGTCTGTGTTCTGACTGGCCAAAGAGTGTGTCCCAGGTTCTATTAAGATGCAATACACAGATATCCTGGTGAAACACATGAAGAGGAAGGCTTGTGCTCGCCCAGCACAGCAGCACTGTAGGATCAGCTGTACAGAGCCTGACGGCTCCGACTGAGCTCTAGACCTGTCAGGCTTTTCTGTCTGCACAGGAACCAAACGGCAGGTTATTGAAGAACACTTGAAATGCTCAAAGTGTAGAATATTTAACACACAATTGGCAAATGTTACATTCCACAAATTAACCAAAGTGCCTACAGACTTGAGCTTGATTTCGTCGTTAATGGTTTTTCTTTTTTTTTTTTACACAACTGTGCCTGCTGTCAGCCTCCACATTGCTGTTTCACAGATGTGAATGTTGTTTTAAATTATAGATTTATTTATAAATATTTGTACATATTTATTTGTTTGCTGTGTTTTGTTCGAAGTGTTAAGATTTATCTGAATCTTAAATAAATCTTGTTCTTTTTCTAGAAAGGTACCTTGGACAATGTACTTTAAGAATGAAAAATTAAGCCCTTTTTTATGAGTTTAATAAAGTATTATAACTTCATTCATCCTATGATGAGTGCCATGCATCAGAATGTCTGCCTCAATACTGTGTGCGAGTGTGCGTGAAAGAGTTTTACTTTTTGCAGTATTGATATATCTCTGAGTGGAGGAAGGCTTGCAGTCAGGGGCATAGTCTTATAACCCTACTGTATGTGTTACCTGCTCGGTTGTGTGTTTAGATTCTGATATTATATATTTAGTGGGATTGAGCTAAAACGTGATCCTGTATGATTTATTCTGTCTAGTTAAATGCTTACTGTAGAGATTTGGACAAGAAAAAAAAACGCATGCCGATCTGTATTTTCTGTGGGTTTTTTAATAAATGAACTGAGTGAAAAAAATTAACATTAATATTATATACAAGCTTCATATCTATACAATGAAATCAAATATGTGAACATAATTTCTTTTCAGTTTCAGATTAAAGTTTGGTTTGGGTCATACCCCAAGTATTAAACAGTTCCTAATATAATTTTAAAGAATGGACAAAACATCAAACATGGTGGATTTTACACACACACACACTTAATGGCTAACCTGCAATTTGGCCATGTGACCTTCCTGATTTTCTAATTCTCTCACTGCTTTAAAATCATTATTTTATTTTTATATATATATATATATATATATATATATAAAACTATAAC
>JAOUWY010000075.1:16592979-16603326 GCA_025728095.1 Prietella phreatophila
GGAACCTGGAGCCAATCCCAGGGAGCATCAGGCACAAGGCGGGGTACATCCTGGACAGGGTGCCAGTCCATCGCAGGACACATACACACTCACACACCCATTCATACACTATGGACACTTTAGACACACCAATCAACCTACTATGCATGTCTTTGGACTGAGGGAGGAAACCTCCGCAGCACGGGGAGAACATGCAAACTTCACACACACATGGCCCCGGCAGGAATCGAACCCCCAACCCTCGAGGCGTGAGGTGAAAGTGCTAATCACTAAGCCACTGTGCTCCCTCATATCTAGTTTATTTTATAGAATTTCTTTTTCAGACAGCCTTTAAGAACACCCTTGACAAAAGAAGAATGTACTGAAATCGCTTTCATGGCTGGATCAGGAAGCTGTCGCAAAGTTGCGATGGACTAACAGGAAACGTGGCAAGCACATCTCTCTCTCTCTCTCTCACACACACACTGCTGCCAAAGTTACTAACAAATTCAAAAAGACTGGAAGTGCTGTGGTCCAACCGAGAAGTGGCAGACAAATAACGCTGAATGGCGTGGATTTTAACATCAGTTTCGAGTTAAAACCACTACTGAGTTTCAAGCTCAGTGGAAAGCAATGAATTGGAATTTATTATTAGCAATCTGTTTAGCTCGAGCCCCCTGCAAGCAATAATGGAATAAAAGATAAGACTAAGCTATTAGCTCAATAAAACAACAGTCATTCGGTCATGAGTTAGTAAAACATCTGTGTCACATAAGCAAGGTAATGCCAGCTAAAATGTCTCATCATTTAAAAATATGACAGACCTGGTGGAGGAAAACATCATTCCACCCCAGCAGGATACATGGCTGGCTGTTACCTCTTACATGTCTACTTAAAACTACATACAAAATATTGACACAGTAAAAGTATGTAAGACAATGATGAATTAATGATCAGTATCAGCAGCCCAAACTGTGCTGCTGTATCGACTGAACAGTGCTACCTGTGGATCATGGCCAGAGACTCGCGGGATTTGATCTGATCCCAGCCGAAGGTGAGCGAGAAGCGTCTGGCCAGCTCTTTGATGCTGCTGTAGGTCTGCACTCCTGAACTGCACACACTCCCAGTGTCCTGCTCCTGCTTCAGGCGCAGGTACAGCTGCACACAGTGAGAAGAGTGTCAGTATAAACCCTCCCCATTCACTTTCATACAGATGCAACAACTGCTCCAATTTTGTGTCTCTGCTGAATTCCTAATGCAGATCGTTATGAACTGATTGAATTGTAGAAATTCATACTGTCCTGGGGCTCACGTAGAATTCACACATACATCAGATACAACATACAAGAATGATATGTGCATAGTTAAGTGTAACTTAGGAAAAGAACAACAGTGCTTTGTTTTTGCCAAGAAACACTGACCTTATGCATAATGTTAAATGGAACAGTGTGTGTGGGAACATCATTTGGGCAACTGTGTCTCAGGTGGTAGAGCAGATTGTCCACTAGTCATAGGGTTGGCGGTTCGATTCCCGGCCCACGTGACTCCACATACCGAAGTGTCCTTGGGCAAGACACTGACCCAAGTTGCTCCAGATGGCAAGCTAGCACCTTGCATGGCACCTCTGCTACCATTTGTGTGTTAGTGTGTGTGTGTGTGTGTGTGTGTGTGTGTGTGTGTGTGTGAGAGAGAATGGGTGAATGAGACACATTTGTAGTAAAACGCTTTGTAGAACCGCCAAGGTTAAAAAAGCGGTTTATAAGTGCAGACCATTTATAAATATAGTGCTTTTATCCAAAGCACTTTACATTGTGTCTCATTCACACACGCACATTCACACACTCACACACCAATGCTAGTAGAGCTGCCATGCAAGGCGCTAGCTTGCCATCTGGAGCAACTTGGGTCAGTGTCTTGCTCAAGAACACTTCGGTATGTGGAGTCACGTGGGCCGGGAATCGAACCGCCAACCCTACGACTAGTGGACAACCTGCTTTACCACCTGAGACACAGTTGCCCATTTACCGTTTAACATCATATGAGGCAATGGAGCAGTGAACAAACAACATATTTGTGTTTGTTTTCGATCCAGTGCTGCTATAATGAACATCATTACTGTACTCTATGCTACAGGCTACATAAGTTATGGTGTCTCTTGAAACACAGAGGTGGTACAAACTGAAATGAGTAAAGTGGAATCATTTCTGTTTTAGTAGCGTGAGAAGCAGTTTTGTGATGAACTGTCCTTCAGGAGAGAGAGCTGGTGTAAACAATGTGACTGATCACTACTTCCCTTATCAGTCTGACTCTGTACAAAGATCTACCATGAAGCAATTCCCAGAATGAAGGAACTGCTAGAACATTCCACAGAGGGCAGATTGGTGGAGGGGCTTTGTGTCTGTGAGACGCTGACAGCTGCACACGCCCATCACTGAGCAGGGGACACTAAGGACCTGAGATTACTGGAACAGGGCATGGAAAAAGAGTTGCGTATGATACCTGCTGAAGGCACAGAACCAGGGTGCGTGCACTTTCAATCTTGTCCATTTGTCGGGTGCGGTTCAGTGTTTCTTTGATAATATCACCAAAGTCATTGTAGTACTGTGAAGAAAAGAGAACAGCAGTGATTAGTACTGCATCGAGGCTCCTAAAGCTCAAGCCAGTACAGTGAATCAACAGACTATTATCCTCAGACAATAGATCTACAACACGTACATACTAAATCACCAGTGTTATAATATTTGAGCATAGAGATGGAAATTGTACAACAAAAGGACCTAAAATTGCAGAGATAAAATAACTAGAACTGGAAGTGTTTCCCCTGAGGGCAAAAAGCTTGTGAACCCTTTCACTAGTCAAATGGTAGCACAAAATCGCCCTTATTCTTAACTGCACCATGCCCGTCAAGACACCATCAGTAAAATCCTAACCTATCCATCCCTCTGCAAGGTCTCTGTACGTTACATCACAGGCTTTTACTGACATAAATTATAGCTGCAGTGTTGCACTAGATACAGTTGCAATCAAATTGATTCAGCCCCCATTGCAAATCAAGTTTATTGTCAGAATTTTCAGCTGTTTGCAATGAACAAATCAAACAAAAACAACTGAAACAGTTCAGCACAACGAATGCTTCAAGTGGTTTCATCAAATTCAACTGAAAATGCAACTTATAATGACTTCTCCAGTCTTGAAATGATTCGACTCCTCCATAACAAGCATCTTTAGTACTTAGTAGAGCACCCTTTTGCTGTTCTGACCTGCTGCAATCGAGATGCAGTTGAATTTGAATTTGGGGAACCACTGGAAGCATTCGTTGTGTTGAACTATTTCCATTGCGTTTGTTTGATTTGTTCACTGCAAACAGCTGAAAGTCTGTACATTTTAACAATAAACCTGATTTGCAATGGGGGGGTGGTGAATAATTTTGATGGCAACTATATGTGCTGCCCTGCTGTCTGACATGGACCAGGCTCCGTCAGCATCAGATCAAGAAGTCTAGCCTTCCTGCCCTCTCGGCCAGAGAGATGATGAGCCCACATCTCTGTTACGAAAAGATGCTCTTGACCTGACAAATCCTTTATAGCATGGCTCAGTGGCTGCTGCAGACTAGTGCAAATATTAACACTGTACCAGTGTGTAGCTTCAGAAGGTCTAGCCTAGCTGCTTATCCTTAACCCACCCTGCTGTTTTTCCATCCCACACAACAGCCACCTTTTAGCACTGCAGCATTTGCCTTTTAAAACCTATTTGAGCGGAAGGAAGTGATCATGCAACTGGCAAACGGTTTATAGCTCAAAGAAGTGAACAGTTGTTGGAAAGCCTTCCAAAACAGGAAGTAGAGCAAATACAGGGTTATAGTTGGCTGCCAAATTTCTGTCATTTGCTTGACTTTGTAAGGTATCGTTCATTATGGCAGCTGTGTGTGTGTGTGTATACACATACAAACACACACACACACACACACACACACACACACACACACACACATACGTGTGTAAATCAAGAAGATCAAGAAGAATGTTGATGATAGACTGCTGGCTCTGCCTCAGCCATGGCGGATGAGCATTCCAAACATGTCGGTATGTCAAACACTCTTATGCTTTTACACACACACACACACACACACACATACATACATACATACACACACACACACACACAGTGCTGTACATTCATCCTGGTCAACTCAGAAATTCAAAAGAAAACTGGTGCATTTATGAGAAAAAGTGTCATTTTATAACTAAGACACTAATGTGCTCACTGCCATTTGACCGTAATTTATAAACTTACTATATATCCTTCCAAACATAGATCCTAAATAATCAGGAACAGCTGCTGGAACCAGTACAGAAAAATGTGAAAACCTATTTTTAATCTCATCACTGAAATACTTTTAATAGATTTTCCAAAACTGTCAAACAGATTTCCTTAATCTTGGTGTTTGATCATATTTGATTCACTTTTTATTTGCAGCCATTCAATAATCATACTTGATGACTTTAAAGGAGAATTGGACGGTTGCTATGGCGCAGCTGCGAATCGGCCGTACCCTCATGTAGTGCTTGAAGATCTCAGCAGCCATACTCATCTCAAGCACACTGTGCAGTATCAGTTTACAATAGGCGGCCAACAGATTCCTCCGCCTGTGCAAGTCCTCCGGCCAGTTCACCCCACCCTTACCGTCACTGCCTGAAAACACACACACACACACACAAAGGGGTCAAAAACAATGGTGGGATAACCATGCTACAAAAACGTGTGTCAGGCTTAAACTTGTCCTGAATCATCACTCTACTGATGATGAAGATATGGATATGAAAATCAAACTGCTAAATTGCTTTTGATTACATTATAATCCAAAACCCCATATCATATTTTCAAGGGCTTATACATAACTCTGAGTCCTTGTGGTTAGTAATTCAATAACTAATGAATATTATTTCCTAAAGAAAAATGACAACAACCAGCCTTTCATTATGCTGTATTGTAGGCAATCTGAATAACATGAATAGCACTGACTAACATTTACAGAATAATGCAGAAGTACAGATGAACAGCTTATGTTGTATACGCAAGATACAAGGTTTTATAAAGTCACTGAACTGATGACTGATAGAAGACGTGTCATCATTTATGGGGCTTTGCTTTTCTCACTCATTTAGATCACATTCATGAAGACATGATCTTCACATAGTCATCAAAGTGTGGTCATCTGATTCAGGATCTTAATACACATTAAAGTTTACTCCATCGAGTCATGCACTGCTTGTAAGACATTTACTTGAATGATTTTGAGGTAACTTTCAGTCGTACTTCACAAAACATCTCCGGTCATTTTATGAATACGTTTGAATCTATTTGTCAATGCCCAACTCAGATGGGTCTTTATCATCTTTACTAATAACAATCCCTTACATTAAATGAATGACTGGTTTACAGACTCCTTATTTAACACTCTGATTCAGGTTATTGGGTGTACAAATGCATGTGAATGTGAAATCCAGGTTTATAAGGTTGCAGTAAACAGTAAATACATTTTCAACACAAAATACAAAAAAAAAACTAGTCACAAAAAACAGCCACAAGTGAAGAATCAGTTGTTTGCTACTTGTGCAGACATTCAGTTAAAACACTTGTAAGGAAACAGATTACTGTATGTACTGTACGTTCCTTCCAAGCTTTTGCCCTCTAGTGAGATGTACAATATCTCATCTCCAATTCAGGTACATGAATCTGCGCTGACTGATTCAGCTTGTGTTAGGCGTGTATAAGCCATTTCCATAACTAAACAATCTGTTGTCTTTAACTGGGTGAAAGTGACTGAATGTGAATGTGTGTAAACGCCAGTCTATACTCTAACGCCGCTCTGTGTAATGTAACTTGGAGGCAGACTGCCATCTACTGGAAACACGGCAGTAAGAGTTTCTAACCTTTATTATCGGAGTGCAAATCAGAAATGTGGGTGCGTCTCAACCAGCTCCCACGTTCAGTAGTCAGGGCACTGATCAGGGAGTAGGACATTTTAAGGGCTGTCTCAATTGCGAAATCCTTCCGGTGCACTGGAACGTTCGCGCCCAAAAAAAAATCCCACAATGCACCGCAAAAACCAGGGATGCTCACTACTCTTACTGGAAACCCCATCATGTTTTATGAAAAAAAGATGGGGGACGAACTCTCACCCAACTTCCGGCTACAAATGCAAGTAGCATGTTATTGTTGTTTTAGCTCTCAAACGATTGCTTACGTTAACGATTTTTAACTTTATTTGACAGTCTATATACAGTTTGTTCGAGTATAATAACTTTTAATTGTTTATTGATTTATTTATTTTTTATAAATCCACTAACTAGCCTAGGACTTCTGCTTGACATATAATGACAGGAATACATGTGATTAAGCTAACAAATTTATATGACATATAAAAGTTTTTCATTTTTGGCGACGTTTTACAACGCGAGTACGTGGTCATGTTGCCGGAAATTCAGTTGATAGTGTTCCAATGTGTAGTGAGCCAGGGTCCTCACCAGTGCCCGAATTCCTGTACACAATATACTGATTCACTACCTACTGAACTAGGGAGCTGGTTGAGATATACCCAGTGTCTGGTTAAATAAATGTGTATTGTTAAATACAGAGGACAGAAGCAGGACAGAACACAGGGCTACCAGTGTTGCTGTGACTGTGTTGCTCGGGGCCGGTGAAGACATGCTCTAGGATGAAGCTCAGCAGTGCTTTCTGCAGTCTGGGTTCAGGGGTGTAAAGCAGAGGAGCACCTGCTGATGAATCCCACATCTGCAGCTGGTAACTGTGTGCTACAAGGACATCACTCAAACACACGAACGCCTACATGAGGGTAAATGACACAGAAACGTATGTTAGACTTACTACAGAGTACAGCAAGGCACACTGTTCATTGGCATACCAACTGTTCATTGTCAAATATAACAATAAAGATTCATTAAATAATAGAGGTTTAGGATTTGGTTATACACTATTCACATCTTTATATACAACTTTATTTATAGCACAGCTATATACTATTTGCTTTAGTCTCCTGTGGTATTTATGACAGATCTTTGGCATATCAGAGGCACGCATAACAGACAATCCGTTAAAAGTAAGAGCAAAGCTCATTCAACAGGAAACATTATTAAATGTTACTATAAATGATGTATCCACATTTCATATATGGCTCTCTGAAGCACATGAGGCATTCGACATACATCTCAAAGTATGACCCACAGGGTTCAAAGTAAGCACACAGGTAAGAGGAAATAAGCTGACTGCACCTGCTCTCTCACCACCTGCTCCGTGTGTGAAAGACATCGGTGGCATTTTTCACAAAAAGCTCGTAGCTGACTCCTCTGATGGAGAGCTGACTCCTACAAACACACACATGAGCGCACACACACGCCCCCACACGCAAGCACACACACGCGCACACACACAAGCAGATCTTTGCAATCGTAATACAGGTTATTCATTATATATTCCACGTGCAAAACTTGAGTAACTAGGCTTCACTATTAAACATTCCTAATTAGTTTGACTTGATATTTAATTGTGTTGAATGGATTCATTCATTTTCAAATGGTGCTTTAGCTTTTTAAACCACAGCAACTGCCTCCTTCTTCTCTGCCATCCCTCCCTCCCTCATTCAACAAGCTGATATCAAATGAAATAAGACACATTTTTTGTATTTGTATATATTTTTGTTTTTGTGGCATAAAAGAACAGTCTGCATCATAAGAGTGAGGTGGAGACAGAGACGTGAGAGCACAATTAAGCTAAATAATAGAAGCTGATGGAGGAGTCCTCACTGAATGTGGATGAATGAAATCACTGTTAGTAGCAGCGCTGTTCGTCCCTCATGTAAATAATTCTTTCATAATTATACACATGTGCCCGGCTCCAGGGAAGGCTGCTGTTCGAATCTCGTTTCAGCCAAATGACTCATTTTAATCGGACAATATCCCAATTTTCTGCTGAACTCATCGTTTTCCCCTACCAGCTCCTCTCACTCAAATTCGCCCTCGTTCCCAAGTCAAATGCCACTGACATTAGAATTGCAGATTGGGCCAAAGTCCCCGCCTGGGTCTCAAATTACAGCCCACACTGGCAGTTATTGATGAGGGGGTTGAAGAGTGAAAGCACTCGTTCGGGTGTGACTCCCCCAAGTGAAGGATTTTAATGTTGCTCTCTTACCTACAGCATTCTTAATGGCCATCAATATCTCTGCGTAGAAAGGTTAGGGGTCGGGAAATATGATTACCTTGTGCATCGCATGGAAACATGGGCTTAATAACGGCATCACATTAGAGATTAGCAGAGGAGCCTTCACACAAGAAGGTAGCCATTACGCCCCCTATAATCCATCACCTGAACCTACTCTTTTTCCTAATGCCCAATGATCAATCGCAGGCTTCTCTTGGTTATTAAAATCCAGTGGACACAACCCAGGGCCTTTGAGGGCATCACGGCTGATATTTCAAATGGAACGTAGCAGAATTAAAGGACATGTTGCTTGTGATGGATCATGTGGGAATTGTGTAGACACTAAGTCATACACACCTGAAAGGCTTGGTTAATTTATCATGCCAAATTCTGCCCGGCGTAAATATTAGTATTCACATCTCTAGATCTGATGCCAATGACAAAGAGGAGAGAGTCACAGCATGGTGAGATTGAGCTTAAGGAAGAATGTCAGAGAAGCTGATGACTAACCCTGGAGGTCGCTCCTTCTCCGAAGTTGTTCAGGTTCCACAGGATGCAGTAGCAGACACAACGCAGAGCCTCGGTGATCATCTACAAGTGGCACACAGAATAAAGTAGCTGGAAACAGGTTGCTCATAATAAGAAACTTTTGTAATAAGTGATCTTACCTCTACTGGCATGCCTCCACTCTGTAACTCAATGACAAGGAGCTTAGAGACCAGCTCATATGTGCCCCATTTAGTCAGGTCCTGAGCACTGAGACACAATGATATCAAGAGTATGAGACTCCACATGAGGGAAAAAGTTTGGACATGTATCTAACCTTAATAAAACACTTAATTGTTTTCAACCTAATTTCTATCTGCTGCATCAGTGTGGCCAATAATCCATCCATTTTCTGTACCGTTTATCCTACACAGGGTCGCGGGGAGCCGTAAGACTATCCCAGGGGACTCAGGCACAAGGCAGGGGACACCCTGGACAGGGTCCAAACCCATCACAGGGCGCAGACAAACACACACACACACACACACACACACTACGGACTATTTGGAAATGCCAGTCGGCCTACAATACATGTCTTTGGACTGGGGAGGAAACCGGAGTACCCAGAGGAAACCCTCAGAGCACAGGGAGAACATGCCAACGGGATTTGAGCCCACAACCCCAAAGGTGCGAGGCGTGGCTAATAACGGGCATATTTTATAGTACAGGACAGAACAGAAAACCTGTTTACTCGAAACACCCTCATAATGAAATGTAGGCGTTGAGGCGGTCAGTGAACATTTACGCAAAATATATTTTTATTGTTGAAAGCTTTCATGAATTCATCAGTTCAGCGTGTTTACAAATTAAGCTCCAAATCCATATTGCTTATTCTTCCAGATTAACAAATGAATAAATTTTACCAACATGGTCAACATAGCCCAAAATAAAAGTTGACTAAACACCAGTGTTTTAAACGAGCAGCTTGTCTGTCTCCTCCTAAGACCGATTATTATTAATTAGTGGTTCTGAATTTGTGTTATACATCAAATTTCTGAAAGTTAACAGAACTCAACATGAGTGCTTAGGTTTTTTTTCATTCATTTCATTTTCAATTGAGTTTGGAGTAAAGAGCGTTTCTGTAACTTTCTCAGAAAAGAGATAAGGCTGGAAAAAAAAAAGTTCAGCCAGTCTTACTTGTTGAAAGCAGTTAATTTTTTTAAAGTAGACAGAATCTCTTGCTTTTTGTCTTCATCTCCAATGAAAGTTCCGTCCTACAAAACAAAAGGAGTGAAATCGTACTTAGCATTCACTCTCTCAGTCATACTGAACCTCTCTATGGCCTTTATTCATCAAAGTCACGTGAAATCCAGTGCAGATTTGAGTGCAAAGAATTTTGACTGATTTATAAAACAGTCATATGCCATCTACTGTGAATGTGCTGTACAGTACAATACTCACACAGACTGCATTTCCTAAGCATGAGCCCAGTGTGCGTGTCCAGCGTTGAATGAGTTGACTTATGGAAGAAGCTGCCAGGTGCTGCCAGTGTGAATCGTTTGCACAGAGGTTATGGTACGAGCGAACAGCTGCTTCTAGTAGTGCTGCATCTGTGTGTGTATACACTGCAGTCTCCAACCCAGTGAGCAGTGCCTGCACAGACTA
>JAOUWY010000075.1:16603332-16613607 GCA_025728095.1 Prietella phreatophila
TTATTCGCTTTCATTACTTGATTTATCCTGGTCAGGATCATGGTGGATCCCAAGACTATCCCAGGAACACTAGCTGTTTATATGTATGTATGTATGTATATATATATATATATATATATATATATACACACATACATGCACACACACACACACACACACACTAGTGCTGAAACAGAGATTAAAGTTTGACCTTTGTATAATTAGATTTATATATAAGGAGAGTTTCCATTTTGCATATTTTTAGCATGTTTTAACAGATTTGTCCAAAATTTGAGCAAATGCACACTGAAAGGTATTATATAGAATCCTATTACATGTAACTACCATTTACAAAAAATAAACTAGCAAAAATGACTAACCTCCATGTATTCATCACCACAGGTGTCCGTTTGAAAGTACTGAGGTATTTTGAGGAAATACACAAGTTTTTCAGCATCTTCTGAGTACTAGACATACATAAGCAGATGAAATGATCAGAACACCATTTACTGCATACATAAAGAGAGAGTACAACAAAGGCTTGGGCCCGTTTCTAACCTTGGATAACAAATCAGGTAGCACCTTTAAGAAGTGTTCTGTAAGTTTTGCACAGTCATCTGTCTGTAACCTCTTCTCTTTTGTACTGATCACCTAAAGTACAATAACAGCATGTTCATAATAAGTCTGCTTCACACTCTACATGCATACTTGCATATTTAGACGAAATCTCAGTAACTTATTAGCAAAACCACAACGTGAACATCTAAAGTGGACATCAATGAGGAAGAAGCTGTTTGCAGTAAAATGATTGAGTCAAATGTATGTATTAATGCTAATGTTTAACTGGAGCATTTGTCACTGCTATAAAAAATATCATAATCAGTGTCACTAAGCATGCAAAAATGTAAAAGTCATAACCTCACAGCACATGACAAGACTTTAAAAAGGAATCTCAGGCATGTTCCGCTATCCAACTTAAACGTCTTTAAAAGTGTTTGAAGTGAGCTAAGTGGAGGTGAAGGAAAGCAGAAGCTAACTTTCTTCCCTGTGCTTCTCCTTGCTAGTGGAGGTCCCTCAGCAGCCTGCCTCACTGATGCCAAAAGAATCTCAATCACCAGAGCCTCCTCAGTGCTGCTCAAAGCTATGTAACAAACAGACATATAAATTCACAAAATAAGTAAAAACAACAACAACAAACAAATAAAACTAAGGCTGGACTCACAGCAAGGGTAAGTACTAACCTTGCTCTGATGAGGAAGGATGAACAGTGAGCAGCGAGGTGAAAAAGGCCCAGTCCTTCAGCAGAGACCCAGCACTATCCCACAGACTGTCCACCAGATACAGCACATGCTGGTGCAGCTGCAGCACACAATAGGAGCCAGAAAACAAAACAACAGATTTTAATGGCTTCACCCCAATTTTCTTCCAAACATAATACCCAATTCCTGCCTATTATATTTATCTTTATCCCATAATAGCTACCAGACTGGGAAGGTTAAGGAAGGTGAGGGGTAACCCAAGCTTCCTGTAAACACATGTTAAGCCACCACAGCTTTTTGAGGTGCTGCTTATGTAGTATCACATGTACACCTAAAAGTACTTGGAGAAGACTCTAATTGCCCAGTTCTGTGTACAAGAGCTAATAGATGTCCATGATTGGCTAGTGTTACTTTATCACTCTAATCTAAGGGAGCAGGGATGTCAAAGCCATCTTTTCCACTTAGAGAGCAAGGCCAATTAAGCTCTTTCATCCAGAGAAGACAGTGCTTTGGTGAGATTCAGACTTGCAACGATATGTAAATAAAGAACTAACGACCACAACTACCTGGTTCTCAGTGTAGAACTGAATAAGGGCTCGGACTCGGGTCAGGGTGAGGTCTCTGTGTCTGTCCACCTCTGATGTTCCTGCCCTCATCACTGGTACTGCAGGATTACTGAGTAACCTGAGGGAACATATAACAAATAGTCACATGTAGTGCTAATGCATTTCAATATAATAATTATAGAATAACACTGAACTGTCAAATAAACAATAAAGTTAATGCCTGTGTTAATTAATACTTGCTTAAGCGTTAACTTAAGACACTTTCGTTAACCATTTGATTAACTATTTTGTCCAAATTAATCAGCATTATTCACCAGGTATACATATTGGCACCCATCATACAGCCTCAATTGTGACTTTTACCAATTAATTAATGCAAACTAAAATTCAGACATTTAATACTGATCGTTTTTATTCAAGGTTGGAATAAACAGAGGTTAATTCTGAAACACAAACACATAAGAGCTTTAATTACTTATTCCATATTAATTCGGTAGTACATAGTTTGTTGATGTTGTAAATAATCCTGTAAATAATTTTAGTTAAGGTAAGATATGATTTATAACTGACTCTAATGTAATGGGCTTTATATATTTCCAGTATCCTACTTGCAGATCTCTCTATAGTCGAGTCTTCTAGTGTACAAACATTACTCAGTTGCACTCACCTGATGAAGAGAAATTCGCCTGCCATGGCTGCAAGTGGTCGATGAGCTGAGTATACAAACTGAAATATGTGCTTGTAGTCCGCCTGGCTCAGCACGTCATCACAGGACCTGCGACAGTGAAAACAGTTCGGATGCTCAGCCTGCTTTTAATAAGTATATAATAAATTAATAAAAATGAAACAGAAAAAAAAAAACTCACTGGGCAATGGCCATCAGCAGTCTCATTGCCTGCACTGCGACCTCGTGGTCCTTATCCAAAATCATGGAGATCATTCTTTCCTGTGGAAAAACACAGTTAACCTGACAACCAGCAGCCAGCCTTTTCTAAACTCTATTCTTCACTATCCACTATCTATCCTTTCTGAGAACAATGTCATGTGCTGCCATGTGATGAGATAAATATGTAGTAGCTCAGTAAATGTGAACTGTGCCGATCGTATATATTTGGTTTATTGCGATCTGATTATGTGCAAGATATTTTTACTTGCCAAGATATCTTCTTTTTTTTTTCCCGCTACGTCACACCATCACCCGGTTAATGTTTTCCTACAGCATGCCTCCCACGTATTTTATTCTTTACAACACTAGAAGACGAGGCAGATGGTACCTTAAATCGACTGGAGAAAAGGTCCATTTTGGAGCTAAGATTAACATCCTGATAAAGTCCCTGCAGCCCCAACACACACTTCAAGCGCACATCAGGCTGCTGTGAAAATAACACATGAAGTAAAGTTACAAAACCTCTCAATCCCCCAGAAAGACTGTACAAATGCATGTGAGCATGTAGTAGCAATGCAGTAATCCAGTACAACTGTGTATTAATCCACAGAGAACATGACGCTGAAGAACAGAGACTCACCTTGTCATGCATCATCCATCCAACATATTTCAGACAGGTATCATTAAGAAAGACTGCACTATAAAGCTTCATCCATACAGTCAGTTCCTCTATACAGATCGCCCTGATCTCAGGAATCACATCTCTGCCAAAACAGGACAAGCAAAACATTTTCATTAAACATCAGAGGTGCGCAAGGGTAAAAAGATCTGAAGGTCATAATAAATAATTAGTCTACCTGTATCTTTTAAGAAAAACTCCTTTATAAATTGCATCCATCATGTCTTCTATTTCAAGCTTTCTATCCTTCAACTGAAACAGTAAAAAAGGTTAAAATTTTCATTTCAAGTTCACAGGTTTAAAAAAAATTAATTATACTGAATATTATAACAATTACCCACCCCCCAAAAAAAGAGAATTAACCAATGATGAAAACAAGGGAAATGATACACAAACAGAGCAAGCAGAGGGTCATGGCCTCACCTCAGTAATCTTTTTCTGGATCTTGTCAAGCCGTGGTGAAGCTCGCTTGCTGGACATCTTGGCCAGCTCAACCTCACAGAGTTTCTGGTTGTTCTCCACACCAATGCTGAGGTTGAGTGCCACATTCACTAGAGCGCTGAGCAACTTTACTGCTACAGGACCACATGAGGATGGAGAGACAAAATCAGATAGCAGCAGTTTAACTCCTGAACATCCCACTCCACCCCTGCTTTCTCCATGCAGATCGATGGAGAGAGACTCAAACAGGCTCAGACAACGAGAGTCAGTGTTTAGAGAGTTACCTGCCAGTGTGCACGTGTGTCTGAACGCACGCATATGTGATGCTGAGAGCTCAGTCAGTAGAGAGATCAGTGTGTTCAGGAGGTAGCTGTCAAAGATCACGCTATATTGACACTGCGATATCAGCACTGAGACAAACTCACAAAAGTTAAAGCGGAACTTTTTCCAGTACAGACCAGACATCACAAGAGGATACTCGCCATTGTCCTGAGAAGGAGGAAGGAAAAAGATAAGACAGGACAGGTCAGAGAGATTTCGAATAATTGTTTTGCTAATAATATAGTGCATATAAAAGTGGTGCGATAGTCTCCGAAGTAAGGTTTACACTCACAATGTCCATAGGCCATGTGACAGTCAGTATCCATGGAAATGCCAGAAACCTTTTATACTGCAAACCTGAGCTCTGTAATTTGTAATCCAAAGAACTGTAACACTTGTACTTAAAAAGCACATACATCCTAAACATAATACAACCCAAGAGAAGAAGAAGGCTTTGGAAATCAGATCACACCTCATCCAGGTCCTCCACCATTTTGCTCATGACATCAGAATCTTCCTTGCTCTGAAACATCTCAGCAGTTACTACCCCTGGAGAAATTAGCATTCAGAATATCAGCATAGGCACCAACTTGAGAGTGTGCATAGTTTACAAATTCGGGATGTCATACAATTTCATAACAACCATAGTCCAGCCCAGGTATTGCTAGAAGTAATATCCCTCTACTATGACTTAGCAAATGTATTGCTCCTCTTTGTGCTACTCACCATATAGCTTCCCTAGAAGCACCTGGCTAGTGCGATATTGTCAGTAGCCACACATATTTAGCTACGCAAAAAGTACTCATTTGGTGAAAAAAATCTGTTAATGCAAAAAAAAAAAAAGAATATTCTGTTGGGAAAGCTGACTGTGTAGCTGTGTAGCTGTCTGGTCACTCTGCGTGACAAAGCACACATATTACTACACTAAATAGTATGGCAAAATTGCACCCACATCATATAATATATACTATGTATGTCTTCTATTTCAAGCTTTCTATCCTTCACCTGAAACAGTATAAAGGATTACATTTCAGAAACTTTCATTTCAAGTTCAGTATATCTCACTTCACAGCTTTTAAAAACAATACTATTGAATAGTATGACATTTACCCTCAAGGTCACTCAAATTCAACCTTCTATCTCGGTCTGTGTGCCAAATGGCATATTAGGGCACTAAATAGTATGGAACAATTACAGGTATATCATGTACCATATATATTATATACGGCATGCAGGTTTACCATAATATTTAGTATTCAATTTGGTACATGGACAAGCATTGAAAATGATTGGCGCATAGAAGGCCAAAATTGTGCGAAGACACTACTGCAGTTAAAATCACCAAAATAATTCTTTATTTATACGTCATCCCTACCTAAATGTTTAGAGTATAAGTTTAAACTTATCAGCACTGACATTTATGACCATCAGACAATGTAGATGACATTTAGGAAACCGATGACTGAAGATCATGGAAATGTCTGGAATGTTCATTTTAACTCTGTGAATATCTTACCTTTGCATCCTGAACACTGAATGAAGAAGCTGATGAGATCAAGCAGGGCTGGTTCTCGGTCCATGACATAAGCCTCAATCCAGTCATCAACCACAGCCTTTGCATGAAATTCAGAACATAAGCACTACAATCAAAACATGCCTCCAAACCTCAAAACCTCAACCAAAAATAGACAATTAAAAAAAAAGAAAAATAGCCAAAGTAGGTACAGCTAAATGTCAAGCATTTACGCCTGAATAAAGTTCATCAGCATGTACCTGCATGGCGCTCCTGCCCATAGTGACCACCTCAAACAAGGTGAAGGCTTCCATGTCTCCATGTTTGAGCTGCTTATTCTCTGCTCTGCCAAAGGTACCATAGTTGGTCTTTGAAAGCTTCTGCTTAGCATTCTCTGAGCCATCTCTGGCTTTCCTCTTCCCCCTCTGCAAAAAAACATTACAAATGCTACACAGTCACACGTCTTTTTGGCAAGAGCTTTAAAATATGTATCCACGTGTTTTGGTAGAACAGGACTGTAAAATACCAAAAGTTTTATTGTAATGTAAGCAGCGTTCCCATAAACTGGACATATGCAGAACTTACATATGACAGATTAGAAATACAATATCAAGTCTTACCACATTCTTCTTTCTGTTTTCATTTCTCACACCAGAGGCATGATTCACAGATGTGCAGGAAGAGACATCAACACTAGTGTTCTCCCTTTAAATATACATTCATCACATGGTTAATTTCTCACAAAATACACCATAGCTCGCAGTTAAATACAATGTATTTATTATGTACGATTGAGTGACATGTTTGTTTTTTTTGTTTAGTGTGTTGGGCTTCACCGATGGCCGTTAATTATCAAATGACAAAATGCATTATTGTGTTAACAGTAAAAAAATAATCTGTTCAAATGTTTGCATGTCCCATTTTGAATGTAATGGAAAAACTTCATGTTGCATCTGTCATAACATGTCCGATGTGAATTACAGGCGATAGACAGAAAGGTTATTTTACAATATTTTTCTGTCAATTTTGGATTATATTTTAGATTGCTGTCTCCCAAAAGCCACATTTCTTCTTTTAACTTCTCGGAATTATACATTGTAAAATATAATTGTAAAAATACAATTATATTAAGTACATTAAGGTACATTTTTCCTATTTTCCAATAACCCATTAGGGATGCAAACTTTTGAACTCAGATGCAAATTTTTGCACCATTTTTAAAAAATTAATTAATTAATTAATTAATAATGTAGAAAACGTTCCTAATACAGCAAAGAGGTTGTGTCTTACTTTTGCACTGTTCTCGAGAGCAACGTTGGTTCTGCGATCATCTCTTCTCAGATCATTTTGTGGTACTGGCTTCCTGTTTTCACATCTTTTTATTTTCTGTAGAACAATACAACGGCCACAAGGTGTTTATCAGAAACATTGCTTCAATTTCACCATTAATAAGTGCTTATGTGCTTATAACAATTATAATCGGCTATTTTGTAACTGTGTGGTATTAGGTTATTACATGTTGTGTAAAAGGACTACACGGCAATGACCAAGCTAACAAAAACTTCTGGGAACAGAACAGTTGCTTTACAGAAATATAAAGTTTACTTGAAATATAAAGTTTTGTTGCTTGGTTATTGTTTTGGAAACTATTACATAATATCTTGGGAACTTTCTGTTTTGTTTAACAAAGTCAATGCTGTTCCCCAATGCTCTGGGAACTTTAAAACACAATATTCAGTTATGGTTATATGACAACTGACGAGGAATGTTCACCACAGCATGCTGTTCAATACTGTTTTCTATAATCACTAATGTTCCAGAAACATTCCCATAGCATTCTCTTATGGGAATAGAGTTTTGTGTCGTGGTCCATGGCTCACTAGCAGACCTTTGCTAATGTGCTAACTAAAGTTTGGTAGTCGCCTCAGTTTCTTTAAGTGTTTGTTTGTATGTCGGTGGTCTAACATGTTGATTGCAGCTGATTATATATGGAAACGGTTTATATCAATCGAATCGCAAGAATCTTAGCTTTCCAAAGATATATCACATGAATAACTATGTACAGACAGAAGCTGTGTACATAGCATAGTTTTGCACTTAACAACACGCCGGCCCACTTGCGGGGCATTGGAATTTACATCGTGTCTGAAATGTAAGAGAGTTACAAAACAAATACTATTGATTAATTGAATTAATTAATGTTAAGTAATGACTATGTTTATATGGACAGCAGTAATGGAATTATTGACCTTATTCTGAATAAGACAACACTTTGATTAAGGTGTTTACATGAGTTGCTTGTAGAATATTCACTTCATGTTCCTGTTTTACATGTTATAATGAGATGATGATGAGAACATAGATCCATTAACAGCACACGTCATTACGTCCCCACGCCACACCGTAGATCCCTCCAGAATTTCACGTATCAGCATACAGTTCCTCTTCGTTATGGTACCGTATACAGTTTTGGGTGTTTTTATTTTTAATTTTTACGAACGCTTGAAGTGCAGTTAATTATTTGTCATGTTATAAGTACAAACAGACGACTGCTTGAAGCCGAGGGCTGCGTCCCAAACGGCATATTTACCTAATGTGTAGTAGGTGAAATACATGTATCTCGCCTACTACAAAGTACGTAAGTACGCGGTTTCGGACGCAGCCGTGCTCTCTTGTTTGCCGTAAAACGGTTGAGCTCTGCCGTGTGTATGTGTCCTGTCGCAAAAATGCAGTGAAAACTCCCACACGATGTTAATAGTGTGATTAAGGTGTGTACATGTCTGTAATGCACTACGATAATGCGACTGAAACAGGAATACTCCACGTGTTTTAATTCGATTTGTGTTTACATCGAGTATGACTTTAATTAAGGTAATAAAAAAAAAATCACTGTTTACATGGTAGTTTCTTAATCACAGTATTGTCTTAATCTGGTCAATATTGGATTATTGTTGTCCATGTAAAAGTACTGAGTGAGTGTGTATGTGATTGTGCCCTGCGATGGATTGGCACCCCATCCAGGGTGTACCCCGCCTTGTGCCCGATGCTAACTGGGATAGGCTCCAGGCTCCTCGTGACCCTGTAGGATAAGCGGTATAGAAGATAGATGGATGAATGGAAAAGGCAGAGTTTCTTTAAGCTACTTATTTCCATGTTTTGATAAAAATCTAATTCTTAATTAAGTGCATTACCTGTTTCAGTAAACGTTTGTAAAATAATTAGACTAGTAAACTAGAAAAGTGTCAAATAATGTTGTTTAAGATTAAATTAATTTCTGATACTAACCATACCTTTTTACATGTAGGGGCATTAATTAAGTTCCTGTCACCAGCATCACAGAAAGAACATTCCCCACTCCCTCCTGACAGTGAAAATGGTGAGTTCAGTGTATCCTAAAGGGAATAATATACTGACATGTGGATTGTGAAAGTGTTTTGTGACAAAATATCTTCTGTATGTTTTTTAGTACTATCCACCTTATCGACAGTGCTACCACTACCTGCTAATGATGAGGAAACATCACTCACTCAAAGGACAAGCTGCCTATTGTCTGACGACCCTGCAAAATGGCCATGTGTTTGTAGTGATCATGAGTACTACGGGGAACATGTGAAGCATCACACTGTGAAATCTTTGTCAATGACAAGATGGGAAGCTTGGATTGATAGCGTGAAGGTGGTACGTTACCAGGCACCAGAGACTGAGGACGCCCTGTCTGCCCTCCAGGCAACTGCTATTAAGAAGAAAGACTCAAAAACAATGTCCATAGCAAAAAAGCATGGCTATTGGCCTGGTGTTTTGTGCTACATGTGGTACAATGTCTTGTAAAAAAATGTGAGTAAAATTCTTCAGAGTCTTTTGGAAGATAATTTTTTTCTGCCCTTGGTTGGCACAGCTATTGGAAGCCTCAATGACCAATTCTCTAAGCTGAAGGACTTTTATGTCCTGTATAGTTTTCTGTTCTCAAAAGAAACCATGACACAAGCAGTACATAGTAGAAGACTTGAAGACAACTGGAAAAACTTGGAGAGAGAGCCTTACATGTCACACACTCAGAGGATTGGGTCATGGAGGTCCATACATTTCCTGATCATGCATCTACCGCTCTAAGATTATATCTACAAGAAGCAACTTGAGCATTGCACTTCGTCTGCTCCTAACTCTTCCCAACAACGGTGCCTCTGGTGAGAATTTCTTCCAGCTTTAAGCTGATTAAAACATACCGCAGGTGAACGATGAGCCAAGAGAGGCTCTCAGCACTTACACTAATTTCAACTGAACGCAGCATTTGACGATCTCTGGACATGGAGGACATAGTGACAGCAATCGTTTTAATTAAGGCTCATATGCAGCATGTTTAAGTTGACATCCATCCATCCATCTTCAACCGCTTATTCCTTCTTCAGGTTCACGGGGAACCTGGAGCCTATCCCAGGAGACATCGGGCACAAGAAGGGGTACACCCTGGACAGGGTGCCAGTCCATCGCAGAATCACATATACACTCACACACCCATTCACACACTATGGACAATTTAGCCACGCCAATCAGCCCACCATGCATGTCTTTGGACTGGGGGAGGAAACTGGAGTACCCAGAGGAAACCCCCGCAGCACGGGGAGAACATGCAA
>JAOUWY010000075.1:16707537-16724638 GCA_025728095.1 Prietella phreatophila
CACTCACTCACACACACACACACACACACACACACACACACACACACACACACACGAACGAGGCTTACCAAGATGTACACAAGCTCTTCAACGGTCAGTGCACGGATCACAAAATCCGTGTTTACAGCTCGGTTCTGGGCTTCTCCTGTACGGCAGAGGTTCCCTGAGTGGAGTAAGCCCGAGCTCGCTGACCGTCAATAGAAAAGAAAGTCAAAATCTACTGTCTTCTGTTTTTAAGTCCGAGTTACCATGTTTATTATTGAGTTCTTTACAGCTGTTAGTTTGTTAGGCTGGTCACTTGACTTGTTATGGCTTTAATCCAAACCTCAATAACTCAAAAACAAGGCAGTCTATAAATAATGTCCACTTGGACTTCGTCAGTGGAGGGTTCAGAGGAAAAGCTCTGTAGTCCAAATAACTCGGTCAACGATTACTGTTTAATATGCCTGATGTTACTTACTGATTAATTACTGAACAGTACGCCTAAGGTTTAGAAGAGTTGGCCTATGTGGATTAAATACATCTGTACCGAGGGAGTTGTGTGAGAGACGATGGAAGTGTTCTGCTGAAGTATGACATGTCTCTGTGGAATTAACATAAAACCATGTAGTATGGCGTATCCACGGTCGTGCGGTCCCTCGCAGCGTTCCTACTGCAGTTAGCATGAACTAAACGTGGATTATTAGTAGTTGCACTGTCGTATTAGTGACTGATGGTTGACTTTATCTTTTTCTTTTCCCCCCTAGCTTTCTGCCCTAGACTTGAACTCTGCAGATGGGCAGGGTGGAGGCACTGGCAGTAAGTTTGACAATCCCAGTTCACTTTACGTTTGCACTTTGAAATGTGGAGGAAAATTTCTCCCATCAGCCTTTAAGCATTCATTGATTTGTTTCTCTAGAGGAACTGTTAAAGTTTCTGTGTGGAATCCCAGAAGAAATGTCTCTTCAGAGAGGGAAAAATACACTTTTAAAAGTGTAAACACATGTTTAATAGTTCTTTCACTAACACTATATGGCCAAATGTTTGTGGACACCTGCGCTTTACACCCGTAACTCCCATTCCAGATTCAGTCCCCCTTTGCTCTTAGAATAACCTCCAATATTCTGAGAAGGCTTTCCTCTAGATTTGATACATGGCTGTGGGGGTGTGTTCATTCAGACAATAGCGTGTTAGGGAGGTCAGGCATTGAGGCCTAGGGTGCAGTCAGTGCTTCAGTTCATCCCAGAGGTGTTCAGTGGATACCTAAATTCTCTCACTAAACTCAGCAAATAATGTCTTCATGTGCTTTGTGTACAGGAGCATTGTCATTCTGGGATGGGTTTAGGCAGCTTAGTTATAGTGAAGGGAAACTGTAATGCTACAGCATACAAAGACATCCTGTACAGCTGTGTGCTTTTGTGGCAATAGTTTGGGGAAGAACCACGTATTGCTATGATGGTCAGGTGTGCACATTGGCCATATAGTGTGTATTTTGATTGTATTGAAGATGCACTCTTGTCAGTCTTTCTGTTTAGTTTGTATAGTATTATGGTTGTATATGATTACAGTGTACATTGTAATGTCTGAAATTTAATGCTGCACACCCATTTGAGTGTCCATTTATTGAGATGTCTTTTAAACTCCAGGGCGTTACATTCCTCCTCACTTGAGAAACAAAGATGCTGGTAAAAATGGTAAGTGTTTTCATATTCGTATTGTTTCATATTTCATTTCATATTTTTTTTTTAACAACCCCCGACTGTTGCTTTTATTGAAATATATCCCATCCTTCTTTATTTATTTATTCCCTCCCGCCCAGCAACACCAAATTAAATGTTGTTTACAGAATGCACTGTTAGTGTTCTAGGAGCACGAGTTGCATGTTAAAAAGATGTGTTACACTTTGAACAGTTATTCAAAACAACCTGATCTAAGTATATTTTAAACACATCAGGTTGTGCAGTATGTTTTCCAGTGTAATGATTAAGGCTTACTGTATGTAAGTTTTTATTTGCTTATTTCTTTTTGACAAATTGTCACAACTTTATGTAGGTTTCTTTCATTTTTATTTAATTTATTTTTTTGCATAGTCTAAATATTTGATTATTGCTCATTTGAATGAGTGTAATGTTTTGCAGAGGTTTTGAGTTTAATGTTAGTGGAGAGTTGTTTGTTTTGGAAAGCTGATGTTGAGTTGATGATCCACATTCTTGTGAATTTTTTGGAAAACATTGTTCAGACTTTGGTAGAAAAAAGCAGGTTTATATCTTGTTCTTTTTGTATTTATTTATTAAAAAAAAAAATATATATATATATATATATATATATATAATTACCTTATTTTTTTACTGCCTTTTTTATTTCTTCACAGCAGGAAATGCTTATTCCTCTAGTAGACAGAGCAGTTATACAGTGCCACCAGTACTGAGCTGTAAGTTTTTGCCCGCTTTGCTATGGGTGCTCTGCATTCCCAAATGCATGAAAGTTTAATTACATGTCCAGATCCAATATATAGGGCCAATATACAAATCTCAAAGTTTACTGGGCATAGTTAGTGATCTTACCACTTTGAACAGATCAGTACAATGAATCCTTCTCACACTTAGGTGTTCTGTTTCGAGAAGTAGCCAAACCCTGTGTGCTGTGACTGACTGACTGTTCCTGCTCCACACAAATCAGCTGTGGTCACTTGTGTTTCTCTCCTTTTCTCTCTTTTCCAGTTGAGTCTAGGGTTGTGCAGGAAGAGGAATAGGGTTGTTGACACTACACACTTCAGTATAGACAACATGTTTTAAAGACAGTCTCTTGGTTTTACAGAGTTTGAAGCTGTTTCATGGATTTCTTCTGAGCAGGATCCATAAATTTAGCTTCCTGAGAGAAACAGCATTCACTTTGCAATTATATTGGTAGCCTTTAGAGTAACCTTGATTCTTTTGCCTTTTTGCCCGTATAAAGAAAGGGGTTGTCCTTAAATGCACTGTGCCTCTGCTCAGGTTACCCAAGATACCCATCTCAGGAGCTTTCCTTCTATCACGCGTACAGTGGTGGCTGCCCAGACAGATGTGGTACACCTGTATCTCTGTATTTGCATGGGACGTGTAATGCCCCCCCACCCTCCTTTTTGCCTTTAGCCCTCAAGCTGACTGCTACTTTATGCAGTGATCAGTCACAGCATTATATCTTTGTGAAAGAGAATGAATTTAGCAGAATTTGCAAACTAATTAATGCTCTAATATTATGACGGGAATGCCTGCTTTTGCTGCATGCTTAACTGTGTTTATGTAGGTTTCTGTAATTGTTCAGATTGAAATCTCTTATGAAAGTATGTGCTTTGTATATGCTGTTATAGAATTTGACAGTAGTTAGAGTAACTGTTATTGATTGCATCATTAAGTGTTCTATGTATTAGTTATTGGTGATTAAATAATTAATTAACATGATTGTGAAGTTGGTATATTCTGTTGATTGTTTGGCTGTGTTGCGAGATTGTCACTGAGGGCCTACTGCCCCAACACCACAGTACAGAGTTGCATGGATTATTGAATACTCGCTCTCGTATTGCATCGTGACAATTTTTTTACTTGTGCGAATCCCAGTTTAGTATATTTTAGTGTGAAGAGATCTGCTCAAAACCCCACCTGCCAGTTTAGTCAATGGTAATTCCCTCTTCCATAGCTAGAAGTTTCCTCCGTTCCACAGCAAACACGAGCCTGGGAAGATGAATGAAAACATGTGCTTCCTTGATTTATTTGTATTTTTGTTCATGTTGATGCATGCATTATTTGCTTCTTGTTGTTAGCTACATGCTTGTGCTTAAATTTTGGTGGATTCGGAACGGATTGCTGTGCTCGGTGACTTTGAGTCAGCTCTTGAGGGATTCAGGAAAAAAGTGTTTTTTGTTTTATTGTTTGCCTGTAGTAAGAATAGGATTGGCCTGGTCACTTGGCATGTTTACGAAGAGCTGTGAGGGAGTGCTGGTGGAGGTTCGGCATATTACCCTTGTGTGTGCAGTGTCAGCAGTGTGGCCACCGGTGGGCATGAGGACCTGTTCAGTGTGCTCAGATTGGCTGACCACTGTGGTAATTGTAGAGCAGCTAGTATGACGTGGGTTGACCTGTCCTTTCATCACTGTTTTTAGGTTGGCTCATTGTCTGCCAAGTTGCAGCTGATACTGTTGTCTAGCCCTTGCAGTGAAGTCTGCTGAATTTGAAAAGGATAACAGCACATCTGTGTGGTGAAGTCGTTGCTTCCTTTTAACTGGAACTGGAGCCTGAAGGGATAATGGTGAAGCTGGTTTGTTGGTTGCCTTCGTGTGGTTTGATTAACAATAGTTTTACCTCTGGTTAGATTATAGACAAGTATTTTAATAAACTTGCCATTCCTCTTTGTACCTGGTGTTTGGTTCATTTTCTCACCTGAATCACTATATGCTAATGCTTTCACTTGCTTTTTGATAACTACTGCTTGCTCACCCAGAACCAATGGGCACAGGGCTTGGGAATCCACATCATGCCACGCTGCAGTGTGGGATTGACCTGATGTATGGTCTGCAAAAGCGATTCATTTAAATCAAGCAGATGATGCGAATGGCTTTGTGACCCATAACAGGGTGTGGAACATGCCTAGGAAGAAAAAGCACTTGAAATATGTAAACCTTTTATCTAACCACCCCCTCCATTTGTATTTATTTGTTTTTGTTTATTCACCCTGCCCTGCCCCACACATGCATTTGCTGATTTCCAGCTCTCTGAACACATGACTGCTGGGGAGGGTGAAGGTTCCTCCGAGACTTGTGAAGCCAGCTGGGGCATCCTTTTGAACTTGTGCTCATGCGGTGTCACAGGGCAGTGTAACACACAGATATATCTACCCTATTCTGCATACGTGATCTGACACCCCATAATTGGCTAGTGTTGCAGCGATTAAAGAGGTACGTGAGTAATGCTGTCCCTCCCACTCACAGAACATGGGAAATTTTACTCCCTCGGCTCCTGGCCTTGGATGACAGTGGCGATGTTGGGATCTCCTGGCAGTGGGGTGATTTTAATTTCTTTTTTTCTTTTCTTTTTTTTTTCTCTGTACAAAGGGGCAATATTTTGAGAGCTTGTGGTTAATGACATTCCTTACAGACCAAACAATAATTGGAACAATTAATGGATTACAGATAAAGAAGAGCTTTTTCCTTTTGCCTTTTTATTTTTATTTAATTTTGTTGTGTGTGATGCAAGTCCAGTCACACAACAAGCAGGTCAATATAGGAATTGTGGAAAACTAGGAATTGATATTGCAAACATCCTTTACCCCTAATTTCAGCTTTGTCTAGAGAAGAAAATGTTTCTTTCATAATCTTCTTGGGCTGTGTGCATATGATTGAACTATGCGAATATGTCAACAGAGTGAGCAGGAGAGACGGAAAAGTAATTTACTCATTTTAAATACTTAGCATCGTAGTTAAATAGTTTATTAATTCTCTCGACTGAAAATGCCATTTCCCCCCACCTGCTACAGAAAGCAACTTCTTTTTTTTTTTGTTTTAATGCCGAGACCTGTGTTTGTCGTGAGAGATTTTATTACTTTTCGTGCTACTATAAAATATTTATGTACGTTAAAAAAAACCCTTTAGGATTAAAAAATGGTGTAGATGACTCATTTGAAAAGTAACAATAGCTTGATTGTTAGTGGTAAGTCGTGTATATTGAAACAATGTGGTGGTTTCCCACAAGTCCTTGCAGCGTGACATCACATTCCCAAGCCCTATTGATTTAAAAAAAAAAATTTGTGGGCTTGGCTTTTGGCTCCCTTTCCTCAAATGTCTATAGTTAGCCCTGCCTCTTGCCAATTGCTTGCTCAGATTTCCTTTTTGTTCTCGGTGGAAGACTCTCCTGGATGGGACGGTGGTCATAACACCTGCTTTGTTAATGGATATCATGACAATCGCATGAAGGGGGCTGGAAACTTTAATCGTGGTCCCCCTCGCAGTGACAGAGGTGTCCGCGGCAGCTTCCGTGGAAATAGGGGTGGTGGTACCTTCAACCAACCCATGCACACAAGTAAGAATTTCTATTCCCCTGGTTTAAAAGACACAAATCTTTCTGTAAACTATGTTGACACGTTATTTTTGTAGCCTACAGTAGCTTTGAAAACAAAGATGGAGGCTGGAACACAGGCTTGAACAGGGATGCGTACTCCAGCTTCGGTGGACGTTCCGACAGAGGGAAGTCTACTTTCTTAAATGATAGGGGGACAGGCTCAAGAGGAAGGTAAAAATACATTACTTGGCATGTTTCTAGAGATCATTTACTGTTAATCAGTAAAATTTTCATTTGAAGAAATTCATAAATATTCTTGCTAAGCAGACAAAAAAAATGCTAGGATGCCATGTATTAAAAATAACGTTATTGTTCAGGTTTGAGCGTGGGGGCTTTAGCACTGGAGGTGGAATAGGAAACAGTCGGTGGGTAGAAGAGCCCAGAGATGAAGAGGACTGGTCAAAGCCTACTCCACCCAACGAGCGTCTAGAACAGTAGGTTCCAGAACCAACTTCTAATTATGCTTCCTCAGAGAGCCTATCTGCTGCTTTTAACGAAGCCTTTATTCTCTCTGTCTCTCCCCATCGGTTGCCCTCAGTGAGCTGTTCTCTGGAAGTAACACAGGGATTAACTTCGAAAAGTATGATGACATTCCTGTGGAGGCCACTGGCAGCAACTGCCCTGGCCCTATTGATAATGTAAGTCTCTCAGTGATGATTTCAAAGAAAGTCTACAAATCTGTCACCAAATCCGAATATGGCATGATATTGCTTCTTTTCAGTTCCATGATCTCGACATGGGGGAAATCATAATGGGTAACATAACTCTGAGCCGCTACACCCGTCCCACCCCTGTGCAGAAGCATGCCATTCCAATCATCAAGGCCAAGAGGGACCTGATGGCCTGTGCTCAGACAGGTAGGTCATTTTCCACATCCAGTATGACACTAAACACCTTCCTCGTCCTTATGAGTGACTGTTTGTCAGCATGATAGATATATTGTTGGTGTTGTATTTGCTCAGGCTCTGGGAAAACTGCAGCATTTCTGCTCCCGGTGTTGAGTCAGATCTTTACCGACGGACCAGGAGAGGCCTTGCAAGCTTCTAAAACCAGTGGCCAGGTACTAATGCACTGATCTTTTTTACCACCAATATGTGATTTTATTTTTGGAAAGGCCTTTATGGCTTGCAAATTATTTTTGATATGGCTCCGTTACAGCGCAAATTCTAACTGCGTTGCTTTTATTAGGAGAATGGAAAATATGGCCGCCGTAAGCAGTATCCCATCTCCTTGGTCCTGGCTCCAACCAGAGAACTTGCTCTACAGATCTACGACGAAGCCAGGAAGGTACGTCCAACAGTTTCCTCACTGTTGGCAGACGTGAACGAGAAGTTCTTTTCAGATATGATCATTGCTTACTGGTCTGTGTTGTAGTTCGCATACCGCTCCAGAGTGCGCCCATGTGTAGTGTATGGAGGGGCTGACATTGGCCAGCAGATTAGGGAACTGGAGAGGGGCTGTCACCTGTTGGTGGCCACACCAGGACGTCTGGTAGACATGATGGAGCGTGGCAAGATTGGCCTGGACTATTGCAAGTGAGTGCTAGAACCAGCAGTGCAGTGTGAAGAGATCGGTGGTTTCATGCACTTAATCTCATGGAGGCACCCCTCCCCCCAAGTTTCTTCTTGGAAAGTGAGACTAAATATCTGTTTTTCCTCTCTACCAGTTACCTGGTTTTAGATGAAGCTGACCGAATGCTGGACATGGGTTTTGAACCACAAATCAGGCGTATTGTGGAGCAGGACACTATGCCACCAAAAGGTGCACGTCAAACTATGATGTTCAGTGCCACCTTTCCCAAGGAGATTCAGGTACGTTTCCACTCCTTTTTGCTGGTACATGTCATTTCCTTTATTAGCAGCTGTTAAGACTGTACATGTCGTTTGCAGATCTTGGCCCGTGACTTCCTGGAGGAGTATGTCTTCTTGGCTGTGGGCCGTGTAGGCTCCACCTCAGAGAACATTACCCAGAAGGTGGTCTGGGTTGAAGAGAGTGACAAACGCTCATTCCTGCTGGATCTGCTCAATGCCACAGGTAGAGCCACCTGTCCCAATGCTAGGCTGTAATCTGTAGAGTGAAGAGTCATACCTGTAGAAAGTTTCCCAGGTTTATACTGCTGAAATAGACATGAAACAAAGGATAGTAACGACGTATTAAAAGGTTCAATGTTTGTTGCAGAATTTGGTGTTTCGTAGCCTTGTTTAACATAGTCACTAATATCTGCTTGTGGGTCTTGAAGAAAAGATTGATCGATTTATCTGTACTGCACTGCACTTTGGTCTTGTTTTTTGAAAAGAAACTTGTTTGTGGTAAAAGATGCATAAAATTTACTGGGAGGTTTGGTTCTATTTAGTCATTCCAAGTGAGGTTCAGGAAAATGCAGCTGAAACTCCTGCGAGGCCAGGTAAGTGTGGGCTTTGCAGTTAAACATGATAAAACATGTTCACATTCCATTGTCCTTCTTTACATTTCTACTTTTCCCCTCCTCCATATGCTTTACTATATTGATATTTTTATTTATTTTTTTTAGGTAGGATGCTTATCTAATACTCATCCACTCTTTTAGCTCTGTTTTCTGCCGAAGGTATAATTTTAGTTTTTTGGTATGCGTAATTTGCCTGCGACGTGACCCATTTTCCATCCGTTTGGACGCTGCCTCTGGAAATCGTGGCTAACCGTGGTAACAGATTTTCCAGTTGTACAGCTGAAGTCATTTTTAAACTTGCTGCGTCCAAGTAAGCCTGTTGCTTTAACTCAAAGGACATGCCAATTTAATTAAAACGTGTCCTTAAAATGGACAAGAGGGAATGAAAATATCCTTGATTTGGTGTTTCCATGGTTACCAGCACGACATTTATGCAGATGAATGTGAGCGGCTGCTTGGACGAGCTCTCGTCTTTACCCTTACCGTAGCAACTTAGCATGGAGACACAAAAGCATGTAGGAGAGTCACTGGTCACTGTTGCCATCAGCGTTATCAAAGCAAAGGCTGCTGCTGTTCTGCAGAGGGTTGCGGGTGAGAAGTTGGGGGTGTGAATGGAGTCTTTTCAAAGAAAGGCCTTGTTCACTCCGGACTCGCTCACCTCACATCCTCTTGAGTTTTGCTTTGATAGCCATTAAAGAAAGCTGTGACAAACATTGAACCCAGTTTTTTTCCATGTTCCTTTCTTTTAAGGCAAGGGTCTGTTTCACTACTCGCATTTTGATGCAATGAAGGAATTTCACTTAATGGTTGTCCGATGATCCAAAACTGTCTTGCTCGCCATGTTTCAGTCGTCATTGTACTTTTATTTTTGGATATGTTTGAAGCGGCTCACTCTCGTGTTGCATGTAGACCTCAGACTGTGTTTCTGGATGCAGGAAAAGATTCCCTCACACTGGTGTTTGTGGAGACTAAGAAGGGTGCAGATGCCCTGGAAGACTTCCTGTATCATGAGGGTTATGCTTGTACCAGCATCCACGGTGACCGCTCTCAGAGGGATCGGGAGGACGCACTTCAACAGTTCCGCTCGGGCCGTTGCCCCATTATGGTCGCCACAGCAGTGAGTATATCCCGAGTTTTCTGTAAAAGTCTGTGTCTCCATAGTTGTGGTGCAGTAACTAATAGCGCTCCCAACATTGCAGGTGGCTGCCCGTGGTCTGGATATCAGCAACGTGAAGCACGTCATCAACTTTGACCTGCCTAGTGACATTGAGGAGTACGTCCATCGCATTGGACGCACAGGACGTGTTGGAAACCTTGGTGAGTTCAGCAAAGTACATTAGTGGGCTGAGAGTTCTACTTTTGGTGCAACTCCAGTGAATTTGATGGAGAGAAAAAAACAATTATATGCTCTTTTTCATTTTTTATTTATTTTTTTTAATAGACAAAGCTGATTTCACACAAGTAATGACATCATCTGTTCAGATTATTATGACCTGCCTTTTCACTGTGTGATGAAATTGTGTAACAAAATAGCCTTGTGGTGCATCGCTGCTTTCATGCATAATATGAAAATGAAGATTTATTAAATGCGCCTGTAGGTATAACGCTCAAAGAATTTAGAATTCCATGAAGTAGAGCCTGCAATCGCCTCTCTTTGTAAACAAAGTGCAGATGGGGGGGGGGGAGGGGTTTATCTACCAACCAAAGACGTTGCGGCATTAGGGTTTGTTGAGGGGTTTATAAAATCCTGATCTGCGCCCAGCTCTGAACTGTAAAAATGACCATAATACATATTTCTGTATTGAGCCTACCATCAAATGATTACCATGGTGCATCTTTCTGTGGGTGACACCCAGCACCTTCAACTCCACTCATTAATGGAGGAAAAAAATACCCACTACTCCAGTCCGACTTAAAAAAGAAATAAAAAACATTTTTTATACTTGTGTATGAATTCAGGTTTGGCCACCTCTTTCTACAATGACAAGAACAGCAACATCACCAAGGACCTGCTGGACATCTTGGTGGAGGCAAAACAGGAGGTTCCTTCCTGGCTGGAGAGCTTGGCCTTTGAGCACCAGCACAAGAACAACACACGAGGCCGCTCCAAGAGGTGCAACCTTCTCATTCGTTTAGACCTTCTGTTCCTGTGTGTTTGCTTTTTATATTCATGCGTTTATACTTTAGCGCTTACTGTTTCGAGTTCTAATGTTGCATGGGTGTGCAGGTTCTCTGGAGGTTTTGGAGCCAGAGATTACCGTCAGATGGCTGGAGGTGGCAGCAGCTTTGGCAGCCGCGGTGCTCGTAATCCAGGAGGCCATGGAGGCAACAGAGGTTTTGGTGGTAATAAGGGTAAGTGGAATTTTTTTTCCCCTTCCCCCTCCCCCCCCCAATAAATAAATAAAAATTGTCCTTTGGTCTAAAATAGACCCCCCTTTAAAAAATACAATTCCCACCAATTATTAGCCAGCTCTCCCCTAACACACATCAGCTACTTTTGACCAGTGAGGGTGAACTCGCGCTTCTTATCATTCACTTGAATCCAGTGGCTCATGCTAGCTTACACAGAAACCTAGGCTCAAAGAAAAGCACTTATTTTGCATAGATGAGCTCACTAATGTCCATGATTAGTTTCTGTGACGGTGATGAGAGCGATGCCATCCTTGGCAGCCATAAAGCATCACCAGTTTTGTTCCCTTGGATAAAGAAGGCTTTTGTTGATTTGTTGTCCCCTCCCCCTTTTTCTTCATCTCTTTTCTCTCAGGTGGCTTTGGAAATTTTGTCAGTGAAGGATATGGGGGAAGTTATGGGAACTACGCAGGAAACTACACCCAAGTGGACTGGTGGGGCAACTAAATGTCTCTGTGCAGTGGCTCACCATGCCAGACTAGCTGAATGGAAACCACATGTTAACTTAAGCCAGACTCTGCGCCCTGTGTAGCTTTAAGAACTCGCAGTACATTACACGCTGTGATTCTCTGCCTGCGTTCAGAATGGCTGTGGCAGAACAGAGCGTCACTTTGTAGTCAGGAAACAACAATGGACACCCAGTTATGTTTGACCTAGGACATTGGGCTTAGTTTTCAACTGCACTTTTTTTTTCTTCTTTGTTTCGAAGCAAAAACTGAGGATCATTTATATGTTAATGTACTGTGCCTTTAAATTTGAACAGGACATTGTTTTATCATTTCACTGAATGAACTTTGGCCAAGAGCTCAATTTGTTTTTGTTTATAAGGCATATAAAGCTTGTATTAAATCAAACCTTGGCAAAAAGGAAAATGTGGCTTGACTGAGTCACGATTTCATTTGAACTTCAAAATTGACCTTAGTGATATCAGGTAGCCTACATTACAGGCCAGAGAACTAACAGCTCATGAAAGCAGCACAGAAGCACTGGACAAGTGTTTTCATATGGGGCAACTTTGCTGTAAAGGATAAAGAGTTCTGACTTTTTGCTCACTCTATCCTGGGTAGGCACCTATTTAGGTATATGGTAGTCTTCAGAAAGGCCATTCCAGTTGTGATCGGAATAGTCATGACAAACTGGTAAACGCTCGGTGTTTACCTACACTCTGGTTAATGATACACAGTGCTGGAACTTGTTACTCCACTGCTTTTAATTGACTTGACAGTGTTATGGCAGCTAGTAAGTATCACATGCTAGCCACTGTTAGCAGGCAGCATTTTTTTGTTCTTTTTTTTTTCTTTTACTTGAAACATTTTGATGGAAGAAATATAAAATAATTATTTGTGGATTAAAAAAACAAAAACTTTTGATAATGTTTCATCCCAAAAAAAAAACCAACAAAAATATGCGTGCCAACTTAAAGGCGAAATTCAAATAGCTTAAAACGGACCATAGTACCAAAGCGACCCTGCCTCGTCATGGCCTCTTTGGTCGTATACGCATGCTAGTGTTTTGTTTTTTGGTCAAGGACAGAGGACAAATTCTGTCGCAGGCTTTACTTTATTACAAACGTTTTCTCTTTTCAAGCTGCGTTGGAAGGCATGGCTCATGTTCCTAAGCTGAGGTGTTAGGAAATGGCTGAGTCCGTTCTGAGGCATTGGCAGATATGCACAGGGTTTTCGGAGTTGGGCCTGGCATGCTCTCGGGCTCCGCTGCACTGTGGTGGTCACGATCACTGTGTGGTGGCCAAACACCAGGTTTTGCCCTCCTTTGTGGTACATTTTTAATGCTGTCGTCTCCAAGAGTTCATCTGCTCTGATGTAAACTAACCGCTGGCTCAGAGCCAGCTTTCTGCTTCCTTTAAGGAGGAAGGAAACCTCAGAGAGGAGGAGGAAAAAAAAGCATTTAACTCAAGTGCAATATATTTTTCTTCTCAAGTGTGTTGTGCCTTGACAATTTTTCTTTTCTTTTTTTTTTTTCTTTAAAATTGATTAATTCAAGCAGATGCACTGACAGTATTAAGAACTTAAAGATGAATGGTGCTACTTAAGTTAGGTCTAGGCCCATGATGTATGTTGTGCCCATCAAGTTTTACAAAGTTCTTTTATTGCACATCTAGAGTTTTATATATAAATGTCTTGAGTGTGTGTTCTCAAGCTTCCAAATGTTGTGAATGGGGAGATAGAAACGCAGCTTGTTTACAAAAGGGGAAGGGATCTCAATATTTACCAGGATTTATTTGGGACCAGGGGGATCAGCAGTGGGGAATTTAGCTCTTTGCACACAGATTTCTAGATTCTACTTTTGCTGCTAGTTTTGTGTAATTTATTAAGCATTTTTGAGAAATATTTATTTTTGTAAGCCTCAAAGCGATTCTTTGAACGTTTCAAGAAACTTGACCAAAAGACAGTACAAAAACACTGGCACTTGAATGTTGAATGTCACCTGTATGCGTGGAATTTCTATACTTGGGGTAGTGTGAGCTTTTTAATGTTTCGGACTATATTGGACTGAGTCAGTATCCACAGCTGTTGAAGGCCTCCAGGCCATATTTCTATATAAATACCGATTGGCTCTCAAAATTGGAAATAGGAGACAAACATGCCAAGGTTTGGAATAGTGTTCAAATGACCTAATAATTTCTTAGCTGTATCAGTGCATAAGGTGTCCAGTTTCTCCAAATGTGTGCATTTATTCTTTTTAGAAATGTAATTTTGTTTTGTTAGGGGTTTTGTTTCAGTGAATGTCTGGCACGAGGCAATCTTAAACATGTGGTTCTTCTCTAGTGTTGTATTTGCATATACAGTGCCTCTGGGTTTACGCCTCTGAGGAGCAGTTAGCAGGTGATGGTGCTGACACACCTGCTGTGGAATTTCTAAGGTCGAACCCTGCAGCAAAAGATGCAAAAGCCTTTCACTTGCTAACTTTGTCTCAGAGACACCCTGGAGCACTTTAGATTTAATATTTGCTTTATGTAGTAGTGTAGAAGCTATGCACGGCATGAGAGAACTCATCTGTGCGTTTATTGTATGATTTTACCAAAATAAAAGTTTGAAATGCTCATTGAAATACACAACCAAGCATGTTTTCTAAAATGTTTGTTTGTTGTAGCAGAAAATGGGGAAGAACATGTAGCAGCTGTTAATGGTATGGCTAAAACCTTTATTGGACTTGTGGTTTAAGTTTATTTACAACTGATAAAATCATTCTTTCCTGGACTCATCCCTTGTCTTCATTTTATTTCAAGGACAACATTTTCCTAAGACTATATATTTGTCACTTGGTAAGAAAACGCCAGAGTGTGAAATGATGTATACCAGCTCGTTATTAATAATGTGAAGTGCCTGTTTAAAATACCAGTGCTATTTTGATCTTTCTAAATCCAATGAGAAGGAGAGCTACAAGCACGGTGATGGAGTTAAAGCGATAGTTCACCTAAAAATAAAAATCATCAGTTACTCAGCCTCATGTCGTTCCAAACCCAGAAGACCTTCGTTCATCTTCGGCATGCGAATGAAGACATTTTCTGTCCTGCCATTTACAGTCCAAGTAACCAAAACGGTTCATCAGGGCCTTGTCAAAAATGATCCATGTGACTCCAGTACTTTAATCCCAATTTTATCAAGAAATATGAAGGTGTTCTGAATGTGATCTGAAAAGCTCAAATTATCATTAAAGTGTCATTAGTGGGTGAACGTTCCCTTTAACAGTGTATTAAACACTTGGATTTATTAGGAAACACCGTGGATGGATACAAACGAGTCCTGTGCAGGCAGGTAGTTTATGTTGATTGGAAGAGGCCGTAACCCCGTTGGTGTTTTGCATGAGTATAGGAAAACCGTTTCCACACTCGGGACCCTGCACTACATTCTGTTCTGTTGGCGCTTTACTGAGTTCCTGCCAATGTCCCCTAAACTAAACCTCTTCTCATGTTGAGGCCAGTGACCAGGCCCACGGTTAACCTCATTAACGGCAGAGATGAAGGGTTCCTGAAAAGTTTGGCTGGTGGAAGATTTCTGACTGTACTCACATCAAGCAGGCCTGCACTGAAACGTCGCTGAGCTCGGATCACTGCGTTACACTGCTCTAATCCCACAGCCATCTAGAGGATTATTCTGCCATTAAGTGATTGACTTGGAAATTAAGTACTGCTGTTTGTGACCACACACACGTATGCATTCAGGATAGCATTAAATCAGTTCGGATGTTCACTCCGAAACACTGCTGAGAGGACGACATGTAAGAGCTGCATGGAAATGTTGTAAATTAATGTTCACTCGCTTCTGTGTGTTGTCATTAAGCAGGTAAGCTGTTCTTGGATCAGACAGACAGTAACTTTGTTTACTTGTTTATTTATTTATTTAATAGATTTCTTGATTAGGACATGATTAGAAATCTTTCTGAGGAAGCGGAGTGATCAGATTTCATTCTAAGATGAAATGCCTTACTTTCTTTAAATATTGCTAAACATTTTCTTCCCATATTGCATTTCAGACATTTTTCCTCTTGACATGCCCCAGCTGAAATGCTTCAGCAATGTTGTTCTTTATAGGTAAGGAACAGTTAATCCTTTTATTCAGTTATTTGCTGAATACCTCACTGGCAACTCCGTGTATACAGCTGTGGAAAACAATTCAACAATAAGTATCTAATGTTCCATTACATAAGTTCAGCTGATGTTCTGTTTCAAAGCTTCTGTCTAAAATCACATGGCATGAATGGCAGTTTCAGAGAACAGACAATTGTACATCTGTAATCTAACATCTGTCCTTTCTTAGTATTATAATGACTATCACTGTGAAGATTGCAGGATAGCTGCAGGATAAGAACCTGAAGGAAGGAACCCAGTGTCCTCCACATGTGACTCCAACATGAAATAATTCCTCATGTGCCTACGTGCGTTCTCCTTCACACTTTAATCCTCCCAGGCCTGTCGAGGGGAAAAGCAGAACTCGTTTATAAAGTGATCGTTCCATCTGATCAGGGCTTTCATTTCTGCTGATAAAGATCATAAATGCTTCTCGATATTTGAGCCAACAGATAAGACTGTTTCCTGCATTGCTCTCGTCTTCAATCAGTTCGTTTGCATGTATGAGATGTCTGTGACAAAAAAATAATCAAAGCAAAAGTTAGATGTAAGAGATCGAACTGAAGTGAGAGACTTGTCAAACTTGAAAGCAACTTCATGACTTTATCATACACAGTGTTTAATACAGACAGGAGACAGGTTAAAGGAGAGACTGGTAGCACCGTGGTGTGTGTCCACTCGTACTCTTAGAAGGAAACCACTGCAAATCACTACAAAGTTATTCTGACTGATCACTTCTCTGATCATGAAACAGCTCTATCCTGGTGGGCGTGGTCTCTTCCAGGATGACCCCATCCCCATCTACAGAACCGGAGGGCTCACTCAATGGTTTGATGAGTATAAAAAATCTTACATGTCCACGTTAGACACTTGCGCTCTTCACTACTATCGTCAAACACCAATTAAATGAATATCTTTGGGGAAAAATGGTGTTCCATCCCCTCCAAGGTTCACCGAATCCGTTTTGATGGCCCAACCCTTTATAAAGGCACTTATATAGAGTCTTTCTAGGGTTCATCTCCTGTTATGTGCTAGAACAGTAGATCTTGTGCTCATGACTTAATATACTTTCCTATAAATAATATTTTCATTCGTCCAGAGAACTTTAAATATAAATAGTTCTTTTTTTCCCCTCCTCAGTGTGGGTCATGGTCCTGCCTCATGGCATGACTCTCTGGGCCTGCTATAGTTCCTGTCCCCCCAGCTGCATGTGCACTCGGGAGAAGAGCTGCACTGTGCTCTGTGACCGTGCCAACATAGCTGAGCTGCCCAGAGAGTTCCCCTGCGAGGCCTCCACCATCAACCTGGAGAAGAACAGCCTCAAATTTCTGTCAGAACGAGCTTTTGGAACGCTTCCTGCACTTAAGTCCCTCTTCCTGGATCACAATAACATCTCCTTCATCACACCAGGAGCTTTCAGAGGGCTTCCCAACCTGCTGGAGCTCACGACGAGTACATCCGCTATCTTCACACACGGATCTTCACCTCCCTCAAACGCCTTTCGCGCTTGGACCTTTCTGGCTGTAATCTCTTCAACTTGCCTGACCGCATCTTCCTGGAACAGACCTCCCTCAGAGAGCTCTTCTGCTTCCATAACAATTTCAGACGCAT
>JAOUWY010000075.1:16791739-16803621 GCA_025728095.1 Prietella phreatophila
GAGAAAGACAGAGACAGGGAGGGGAGAGAGAGAGAGAGAGAGAGAGAGAGAGACAGACAGACAGACAGAGAGAGGGAGACCTGGGAGTGTGATGGTCTCTTCAGAAACTATGCTGGGAAAGACAGTGATCTGGTTACAGTAGGGGGAATCGGGCTATACACACACACGGACACACACTGTGATTAATGAAACGCCACAGCTCTCATTAGAGGAAATGCACAGTGTTCTCAGGTGACTGTTTCACCGTTCATTGCTTTAACAAACAGATGGCCTCTGTCTGAGGATTTCACTAAAGGGATGGGAAGTAGAATCACCAATGCATTAAATTATAATTTACCTGTTACTTCAGCTGCACAATTCTCTTTTCATTAACTGAATATACAACATATGGAATATAAGCAGAGAAGTATAAAGTGAGAGATACGTGACAGTGTGAGGAGACCCATTGAGCTGCTAGATAACTAGTTATGTAGGCAACCTTGGTTCTGTGAATTCCGGATGACTGCCAGAGGAGGTGCTTTAGCACTAGTGGATTATAACAGCGCCAGCTAGACAGGTCGAGATAACACACCAACAAAGTCAGGTAGTGACATACGTTGAGCCTCGAGAGCAACATGCACATTAGCTCAGCATTCATTCTCGGTATGCTTTCTCGCGCATTCTGAGTGACAAAGAACTTTAATGGTCATCGGAAATTCACTAGCGCCCTGTTTCATTCCTCCAGTGCTTTAGCACTACTGGATGACTCCTACCAACATAGTCATGAGGAATGCCACCCACCTAAAAGAATTCAAGATGAATAACTGCTGAGCTGACAACATGAGGGGTAGTTGAGCAATGTTGAGCTTGTAGAAGCAGGCAAATGTACTAGGAGAAGTCCAAGTAGCAGATGCAGAGATATCCACTATAGACACCCATGAAGAAGACACAGTCCTAGTGGAATGACGAGAGACAGCTCCTGACAGAGGCTTTTGGGTTTTCTTAAATGCCATAATGATCACCTCCACAATCCAATTTGATAATCTCTGCTTCTCTATGGCGGCTCCTTTCTGGGCACCACCATAATGAACAAGAAACTGTTTTCCCAAGGTGAAAAGCAGCAGCAACAGATCAAGACTAGCACAGGACATAAGACGAGATCTGAGTAAACTGCAGACTGAAAAGCAGTCAACTTTAGGAAGAAAAGATGGGTGTGGTCGAAGCACAACAGTAGAATCCTCCAGCAACCAATGCATGCATAACTTGCTAACATGCTGTTTTAAGAGATATCCACTTCACTGTTTGTGCAAAGGCTTGAATGGCTGAAAACAGACAAAATCAAATACAAGTTGTAAATCCTACCAAGGAAAATGGGGTTTTTTAACCATCTCACACCCTTTAAAAAAAACTACAAACAACAGTATGGGACCAAGAGAAGAACCATTAACTGGTACATGATACGCAGAAATGGCTACGACATACACCTTTATCGTGGAGGCTGCCTTGCCTGTATCCAAAACATGTTGCAAAAAAAATCTCAGAACTCTTGGAACTTCACAGCGTGTAGGATCCAACCCACGATCCCTACACCATGAAGAGAATAACTTCCAATGTGCTGCATAGAGCTGACGTGTGGATGTAGCGCTTGCACTAGTCATGGTATTAACAACGGCAGGTTCACATTCGGTTAAAAGAGAGCTGGCCCCAAAGGCCAAAGGCAAAGCTGCAGACGAGCTGGGTCTGAGTGCCAAACAGTGCGGTCCATCTGTGATAACAGATTCCTCCAGAGCGGAAGCTGCCATTGCCTGCCCTCCAATAGTCTCAGAAGCATGGAAAGCAAGCTGGCCATCGGGGGACAAGATGGCCATCAGGGTGCAACCAGGAGCATTCTGTGGTTGCACAAAGATGTCCTGTGTAACATTTCCCTTAACAGCCACTCGTGAGACAGAGCATCCTATCCTAACGAGCTGGATGCCTCTGTTCTTTGCAAACCACAAGCGACAGTGAGTGGTCGTCTCTGTTGCAAAAAGATCTACTTCTGCTTTGCCAGTTCCCCGCTATTTTTAGGCGGATTTTGTGATGCGCTGCACGCCTCGGTATAAGCCGGTGGGCAGTCATCAAAGTGTGGAAATATTTTTATTACCAGTCTACACATTATAACCTTCTGGTTCCAGCCGGGGGGTTTCTGTTGACAAAATAATTATGGCTCACAGTTTTATTGCTAAAGGATTCCCATTGACATGTAAGCCGTGTCCTAACACTCTTCTCCCTGATGACAGCCATGAGGTTTTCCCTTCCTGTTTGGGACTCTAGCATTTAAGAGTTTTTTCCAGTTGGAGATAATGACTCTCACTGTGGTTATTTGAAGTCCCAGAGCCTTTGAAATAGCTTTTCAACCCTTCCCAGACTGATGTATTTCAATCACCTTCTTCCTCATTATTTCTGGAATTTCTTTCAGGTTTTTCATAGTGGTACTGGGTAAGACCTTTGAACCAGCTTCATGCTGTTGAAAAAGTTCTATTTAAGTGTTGATTTGATTGAACAGGTTTGCAGTCGTCAGGCCTGGTTGCGTCTAGTCCAGCTGAACCCCATAATGAATGCAGTTTCATAGATTTGGGGAATTAGTAAATACAGGGGGCAAATACATTGTCACACAGGCCCAGTTGTTATTGGATCACATTTTTGCTTCAATAACTAATAAAATCTCAGATTTTGTTTTCATTTCTGAAACAATTTAGTATGAGATGTACACAAACACTTTCACACCACTGTAATATGATGCAAGTAGCAAAAGATTCAACTTTATTTTTTTGCAACATTACTATGAGCAACAATGTCAGTCAGGGAGTACACTAAAATATCCAGCAGAATCCAGTGCTTTCACAGTTTCCAGAGAATAATAAAAATAAAAAGTCCAATGAACTGCACTATATTTTTGGCAGCTCAGTACATCATCCAGGTAAAAACATGGACCATTTGAGTCACTGTGTGAGAGGTTCTGTCTGCGTGGGAAATTATGGCCAATACACTTGAGTAGATAGATTTGAAGATCACATACATATCTGAAACAATTTCATGTGATTTTATCTAGTTATTTTTAGTGGTAGCCATATTACAATAGTTTATGAATGTGCTGACCATCTTTAAACAGATGCATTACAGTTCTCGTTTAATAACTGCTACTCGTTTAATATTATTGAAGTTCACATAACATTTATAGTTAATAAGGCTGAGTAAAAAATATAGATTCTAATCGATCGATTTTAATCGCTCTTCAGCTTAACGAACCAATACTGATTTGGAAAATCCCTGAATCGATTCTTAATGTGCGTGCTTTACTTGAGAGGATGTGAATATTATCTGTACTTCGCCTCTTGTCCTGAACACAGTCATCCTTTATGTTTTGAATTTTGAAAATGGTTGTATTTCTTAAACATGTTTCAAGATGTTAATGAATTTCACTGTTGCACATTTACAATGTTTTTGTTGATATTTTACAGTAATGTGTAGTTTGATTTTTTCCTTGTGTGCATTTTTTACTCAAAGTAAAAGTAAATTAAACATTATTAACACTATTATTAATGTAAATGTGTATTACAGTAATCTAGCCAAATAGAAAGGTTTCAGTTACCAGCATTTATATTAAAGTATGGATTCCGTGTCTGCAAAACTAACATTTTTAATTAAATATTGATAACCAATCGATACTGAATCGAAATCGAAACCATATAAATAAGAACTGAATCGCCAAATTGGTTTCAATACCCAGCCCTAATAGTTTAATGTTGTGGAATGTCCACGAGACAAGTAAGTTCCTAAGTCTTCCTTAGTGTTCCCAATACTAAAAGTCATTTTTGGGAATAACACAAGAAATTTTAACCAGTTATTTTATTATCATATGTAAGATGTGAATCTTTGCAGAATGTCTAGCCAGTATTAAACACTGAAAACTCCCATCATGCATCTGCCTCAAATTATTAATTTGATACCCATCTCACCGCACATCCAACCTCAAAATGATGTTAAACAGATTCACATCTGTAACATGAGCTCTGTTTTCTTACACTATTGTTACATCTCTTCAGAAATAAATGAAAAAGCTAGTGACACTGGTAGCTAAACTGAAGCACCTGTGCAAATGCCAAAACAACAAAAAACAACAAAAAAACCCCTAGTAATTACATGGTTTTTAATAGGCTAATTGTTTGGGGTTTAACACTCTTGAGGAGAGGACTAGGTGTGGTGGCAGGACTGTGGAGTCATGGATACGATAGCATCTACACGCAGAGTATTAAAACATTGGCTTCTGTTAGGTTATTGTCCCTTCTCTCTCTCTCTCATGCGCGGTGGAGGAGTAAGCATGGTGTGTTGAGCGTGTGAGAGCGGTTTGATGTTTTTTGCCAAAGTTTCCTTCTACGAATTTGTTTTTTTCCTTTCCTTTCATTTTATTCTTAATTTAATGTGAGTATCAGTGGTCGGTGAAAGTTTGAGAGTGAGTGAAGGAGTGCGGGACGCCATGGCCTCCGTCAGGTGTGTGCCGGAGAATGGCGAGCAGGTGGAGGAGGTTCTGCTGGCGGTGGGAGAGCGGATCGGGTGTGAGAACATCTACTCCGCCTCCCGAATGAACAAAGCGGTAGTGATCTTCCTGACAAACGAAATGCTCGACAACACGCTGTGCAATAATGGAATATTGCTAAATGGTGACATGCTGGACGTTACCCCCCTTCCTGCCCCTGCGACAAGGGTAGTGATTTCTAGCGTGCCCTCCTTCGTAAAAGATGAACTGATAATGAAGGAGCTGGCCCGCTTCGGCAAGTTCGCCGGCCCCATGACTGAACTCCGGCTCGGCCGTAAAGACACTACGCTGAAACACGTCCTGTCTTTTCGGAGACAGGTGTACATGTTTCTTAATAACCGAGACCAGACGCTGGATGTTACCTTTAAGTGTAAACACGGCGACAACAGCTACACCGTCTTCGAACGCCTGAGGTGCTTTGGGTGTGGGGAGATTGGACACAAACGGCTGAACTGCTCATGCAGAGCGACGCAACCGGGGAGCTCCGGGGGAGACACGGCCGGGGTACAGCAGCAGCAGCGGCAGCAGCAGCACGGAGACAGCCAGAAGGAGGTCACCGAAGAACAGGGGCCTGGAGCAGAGGGGGGTAATGACACAGCAAGGTCACAGCAAGGGGTAATCACGGCGCACAGTGATAGCATTGACACTCATGCCCGTACCAGCACTGACACCGACACCCGTGCCACGCCAGCGATATTACCGACACCCGCGCCCACACCAGCGATATTACCGACACCCGCGCCCACACCAGCGATAATACCGACACCCGCACCCACACCAGCGATAATACCGATACCACAAATCGTTTTTGGTTTAAGCCCAACAAAGCAGTTCCCAGTGGAGAGGGTGAACCCATGCAACTGCAGCAGAAGAACCAACAAGACAAAAACGTTGTAAATGAAAATTCTAAACCGGAAATAACAGGGGAGAAGATGGAAATGGAGGGGAGCCTGTCTAAACGAAAACGGCGTAGTGATGGGATGTCAGAAGACTTGGGCTCAGAGTCCAGTGGAGGATCTGCAGGGGATGGATCCCTCGCAAACATGGAAGAGGAGGAGGAGGATGTGTGTTTAACCATCATCAACGACCTGAGCGGCTTTACACCGCAGACCAGCGTAACCAGTTTCTAAAATTGACTAAAGCGAAACGAAACGTCCTGCTGACGAACTACTTCCCGGACAAGAGGGACTTCGTTAAATCTGCACAGCATGCCATGGGAGTTTTGTCACCTAGGAGACGTTACAGATTAAGGAAATGGGCAATAGTAGCAAGAGAGGAGATATTATGTATACATAATAGCTTCGGACTGTACTGATTAACCGTTTCCTAGACGGGACTAAAGTATGAGTGGCATGAATTTGTGTTCAGAATGTCTACGAATTTGATGTTTTTGTGGGGTTTTTTTTTTTTGGGCGGGGCCTCTGTGGGGGTTTCCCTTTTGATCTTTCTTTCATTCTTCCTCCTATTCTTCCTCTACTTCTCCTTCTTTCTACATTTACATTTATTCATTTGGCAGACGCTTTTATCCAAAGTGACTTACAATAAGCAAAGCGATATATCGAGCAGAGAACAATACAAGTAGTGCTACTATATTTCTGTCTTCTTTTTAAAACTTTCCTTCTTTCTCTCGTCATTTTAAAATTTGCTTTCTTTCTTTCTCTCTTCATTTTAAAATTTTCACGAGTGTGAATATGTAAATATACCAAAATTTGAATTTAATAATGGTGTATTAAAAGTCAAGTCTCTCAGACACACACACCCGAAGGCCCCAACACACACACAGACATAACATTATAACTTTATAAGAGTAAAAAAAGGAGTATTAAGATATTATAAGGATAATATAATGATATTATGAAGTAGGGGGTACAGTAAACCACTTGCAAGCAGTATAACCATATATAAAATAGAAATATAGAGCAGGTATGAAAGTAAATTATAAACCAGAAATACAGGAAAAAAGATAAAAGAAACTTACACAATGCAGATGGTCAGGATTCTTGTCTCGTGGGGAGGGGTCGGGCATGCTGTAGACAAGGGCCTTAGATTTTTAAGAGAGAACCGTTAGGAGACATTTATAAGAATAGCTGAGTCACATTGCACCTGTGAGACCAAGGTTGTTGCTCCAAATTGTTTTCTTTTCTCTCTCTCTTATTTTCAATGTGAAAGGTTTTTTTTTTTAACCGATTAGTAACTGTTTGGGAGGCCTTTGTAAACATCATTGTAATTTTTGAGAAGCTTTTTTAAACCTCATGGTGAATGTAGATGAGCTCTTTTTAACCCTATTGGTAGTGATATCATAATCTTTCTGAAATTTATTGGTTATTTACTGTGCACATAAAATATAAATACTGGAGCTTAAGCTCCAGTTGTCAGATCACTTCTGAGAATTGATGGCCCGAATTTAGCCTATTACCCAAAGACAATTCAAATTCAGCATAGAAGCCAATATTCACATCTGTAAAAACCAGTTGGAGATAGAAAAAAAGACCCCAGCTGTAAGTGAGAAGAAGCAAGGGTCCAGACTTTATTCCACCTCTCGAGATCCACACCAGTGAGAATTCTCAGAAGTGATCTGACAGCTGGAGCTTAAGCTCCACTCTCTTAGGCTTAACTCTCTTTCTCTGTGATTTTTAAACCATAGTGTGTTAATCTTAAAATGTGAACCCTGGTCATCAATATCCACCTAATACTATACTGTTTCTGTGTGTCCACAATTTTTCCCTCTTTCCTCCATTGGAAGGGCGGGATTTGGATCTGAGCACTCACCACCAAACCGCGCATCTCACTGCTGATTCGCAATAAAATCACATATCACTCATACTAGGTCTCCCTTGTGTTAATTTTATGTATATTTTTAACCACAACAGAATTCTCATTGGTGTGGATCTCGAGCTGGAATAACCTCTCGACCCTTGCTTCTTCTGACTCACGGCTGGTGTCTTTTTTTCTATCTCCAACTGGGTTTACAGATGTGAGTATTGGCTTCTATGTTGAATTTTAATTGTCTTTGGGTAATAGGCTAAATTTGGGCCAGCATGTACGTAGAACATGGTTGAAACGGACACTTTTTTTGAGGAACCCGGTTGCAGGACCCCGAGTGGATTAGTTTTGAACCCATAGATTTCAACAGCTCCATGTTTCTTTAAGGAGTTGAACTCACTAGTGTTCAGGGCTGCGGTTATGGAAAATGAACCCGACACCTCTTTGCGGGTCAGAATCATGAACTGAGCCGCGGCGTGGTATAATTTGACCTAAAACTCGAACGTTACTGTTTGTGGCGCAATTGGTTCTCGCCTTGGAAAAATCCAGACTGAGGTCACAAAAGGAGAACAGAACAAGCTGCTTTACTGTAAGGCAGATAGATTGTCCATTTGACAATTTGCTGTGGTGTAATGTATATGTGACTAATAAAGACTCCTTATCCATCATATGGTTAATTCGATAGACACCCATTAATTAAATAAAAACGCGACAGCAGTTGACGGTAGGTGTGAAATGTGAAGAGCTTAGTCACTGAGCGTAATGGTTCTGAACATTGAACCCTTTATGCAAAACTACTGTATCTATGACACGCCTTAAGTGCTGTTGGTGCAGTAAGACTACATCCAACGCTACCTTGACATACCCACTATGTAGAGTTTAGGACAGACTTTACATATAACTCTTAGAACCTTAGATCATGTTTTATGAATAAATCTGAAAAGCTTAGCGATTTTGAATAGGTCACTGCAGTCCGAATAAAGGAACGATGAGCCTGTAACGTGCGTTCCGCCTGGAAAATCATGCTTTTTCAGACTTTTCATGTCAGGTTATCAGTACATCCTTGAGTACGGCTCAAGGCTGTGTCTGAGCGGTGCTTGTATTCCAGTGTGTCAGGGTTGGAAAGGCATCGTCTCCATCGTGGTGGTGTTCGAGCACTTAAATCTAGAAAACGTTCTCCTTTGCAGACAGATTGCAGGTGAACCCTTGACAGCTCGGTTTTAAAGCAGATCGTGGTGGTTGGATTAATGTTATAAAGAGTTCGTGCAGACATAGCGGCCTTAAAATTTAAAAAAGGACATTTCAGAACCTTAGTAAAAGACTGTTCTGGGTAAGTTGGTGGTCTGCCGCGCTGCCCAGTCTTACCAAAGGCGTCTAGCAGAGTCTTATGAGTGATTTTTATGTGAAAATGTGCAGGTAGCAGCTGGTTTTATTTACAGGGCTAGTGAAACTGGGGTAAGAAGGCGAAGCCATGTCAGAAGATCTAAGTGGTCAGACTTATCCACTTCAAAATACTGTATAGATTTTACAGGACACCGGACGGATTACATAAACTCGACTTCTTTCTTCACCACACTGTACATTATGGGTGCCGGACACACGGTACAGCCCGCAAGCAGAATACAGGTTCTAATCCTCGCGGACGAATTGAAGAACGATTTGGAAAATGAGCTGGCGTGTTATCCCTAGTGCTACTTTCCTTTACTGCTGATGCTGTACACAGCATTGTGGATTTGACCTCGCAATTTCCCAAGTAGGATTTCCGAGTTCTGGCAGGTCATTTCCTTTTTGTTTTTTCCGTGTCAGAAATTGAGTTGCAAGCTTTAGTGGAACGCAGCATTGCTACATCTCGCACAATACAAGCAGCATTTTACGACAAATTCGATGTTGCACTGTATTGCCCTGTACGATGAACCGAATCAAACCACACAAATGCCATACGTTTGATACGAGACTCCAAGAAGTTTTTGGAGCCTGTATCCATGTGTGTGTATATAAAAACTCACAGAGCACTTTATTCGGAACACTATGCTAATACTGATTAGAGCCTCAATTCTTCATCGCATGGCAAGAACATCGAACTCATTGTCACGTTCATGAAACCAGTTTGAGACGAGTTCTGCTTTATCATGCTGGAAGTAGCCACTAGAAGATAGGAAATCGTGGCCATGACGGGATGCACAATGTCCGAGGAAACATTCCCCACACCGTCGCAGTACCTCCACCAGTCTGGACTGATGACACAAGGCAGGTTGAGTCATGCGGTCGGTGCCAAATTCTGACCTGACCATCTGTGTGACTCAGCAGAAATGGAGGTTTTTCCTGTATTCACCTGTCCAGATTTGCCGAGCCTGTGTCCACATCAGCCTCGGCTTTCTGTTCTTGGCTGACAGAAGTGGAACCTGACATGGACTTCTGCTGGTGTAGTCCATCCGCCTCAAGGTTCGATGTGTCGTGCATTCTGAGATCCACAATCGAGTGCTTATCAGAGTTCCTGTAGCGTTTCTGTCATTCTCTGGCCGTCCTCCACTGACCTTGCTCATCAACAAGGCGTTTCATTCCGCAAAACCGCCGCTCACTGGATGTTTTCTCTTGATTGCACCATTCTGAATAAACTCTAGATGATGACATGTGTGAAGATCCCAGGACATCAGCAGTTCAATATTTTAAGACCATTTGGAATGAAAATGACAACAGAAGCATATTCTCTAGTACATGTAGAAAATGGTCATATCACAATAACACAAAGCTGTACTCCCAGTAAAACTGTCGCGCTTCCTGTTTATTATATGCCTCTGTTTTTATTAGACGCTGCCGGTCTTCGTCGTAATCATAACTGTCAATATCTTCCATGACAATATCTCTTCCGAAAGATTCTGCATGCTCATTAATAGAACACATGTCTGGGAAAATATACATATTAGCATACGTGACGTTTAACTTCCATTCGTACATACATACAGTGTACAAAACATCCGGAATGCCTAACTCTTACAGGTGTACCTTTTGCTTAACCAGTTGCACATGCACCTGATTTTGGGAAAAGGCTTGTCCTTAGAAGTGACTTCTACTGTCGCATGTCCTGTGCAAGTCGTGGCAGTGTCCAACGGTCTCTTTCAGTAATAAACCGTTTTCGACGAGAGAGCAGGCTGGGTGGATTTACGATCGTCCACAAAAGCCGTATAAAATCCTGAATACACCGACGTGTACTCGCCGGACTCGTTACTTTTACGTTGGGGCTTTCAGAAAAGGCGTTTCATAGTTTTGGATAAACAACAAATCAAATGTGTTGGGTTTTTTTTAAACGATGTTGACATATTTAAAGGCGAATACAAATTTGGATGCGTGTTAAAACATCAGATCCCATGACGTGTTTGGCATGCTTAATTTAATGCATCATGGGAGTGGTCCTGTACAGCGCCATACCTAATTTCTATAGAATTGAGAAGTGCTGAAATTGCACTTCCGTGTCTGGTTCAGAAAATGAACAGTCGCATATCGCGATATTGCACGCTACTGTGAACCGAGGATAGGGTGGAATGAATTTTCCTGAGAATTCCTCACCGTTCCACCGTTTAGACAACGTGTTCGACCGGGATACGAGGGTGCATTTTAGAAATGGTGCGCTAATCCAAAGTCTGCGGTTTAAAGAAAGAGACCACTTCAGGCTGCCATGACATGCCCAAGACTGGCAACTATCAAACGGCACAGCAATAAACTTGTGATAAAGGCACTTGAACTGGTTACTGAACAATATGATGATGATGATGATGAGGATGACAAAGATTGTGCAAAAACGAATCGGGAGCTGGTCGTCACGGACCGTCGTCTGTGATCATAACGGATCTCACACTGCCTTTGTCAAAGTTTCCTGGTGAAATGTGTCGCTTTGAATGAAAAAAGAAGAAAGAAAAAAAACCCAAACAGCAGAATGATAAACCAAAAAATATTAAACCACCTCTATCTCAACACTGGATGTGTTTCGTCTAAAGTCCAAAGGGGAAAATCATGACTGATTTTTGCTCAGGGTGACCTCGGAGTTAAGTAAATGCCATCTTCCCGGGTTTGTAGCCTTTGTTCCCATTTCTTTGTTTGAGTCCCATCACAATCTTCACAGCAAGTATGGGTACGCACCTGTGAAACACCCGCTTTCCGGCTTGAGATTATTGTTATCCATATTCTCAACTGCTTAACACTCAATCTGATAAAGGCCTACACGCGTATACGCAAAACACACGGACACGCACACGCACACGCACACTTGGACAAACGGTATGATTTCTTAACACTGCATCCTGGATTCTGTTTGGTGACTGTGTGACTTTTAATATGTTTGATCTGTGTGACTTTAGTTACAGTCACACTGTGTGACTTTAGATCAAACATATGAACTCAGTTTGTTCTTGGTGGGAAAGGCGATTTTGCAACAATCACAATCTTCTCGTTCAATTATCACGTCTGGTTTGGCTTCGTGGACAAAGAAATGTTTCCTTATTTTAATAGTAACATTGTATTTTAATCCCGGTAAGGATCAAATACATGTCTGAAGGAATGTGATAATATT
>JAOUWY010000075.1:16884694-16900250 GCA_025728095.1 Prietella phreatophila
GGTCCCATCTTTAATGAATAATCGTTTCGCAAATCCCATGTTAACTTCAGCTAGATTGGAGAAGCACTCGTCAGTGAACTGACGGGAAACAAATGAAGGTTTGTGGTATCAACACATGAACTGTTGTGGTATCGTTTTAAAATGAATTCTAACCCCTGATGCATTACATCCTCATCCTTTGGGAGTCCATGCAAACTGTCTCCTAGACATGAACCTAACTCTTTCAGGACCCAACCTCAACCGAGCAGCTAATGAATACCAGAGGCAGGTTTTTTGTTACCAATCTATGTAGGTTTGTACAGGAAGTAAAGTCTGGAATTATTGATGACTCGTTTCAGCTGTTCAGAATCGGTCCTTACTTTTGGGAAACAATAATTTGCTGTGCACTTCATGAAACTTTGCAGATTTTTTACACTCACAAACAGCTATATAAAACACACTACATGAAAGACAATTTTAAGTCATCTTTAAGTCATGATCATGAATTTCTAAAGCAGAAATTAGGCTTGAACAATTTATTTGTGAAACACTGGTCACCTCTTATTGAAAACCAATAGCACGGAAGCGCTCATATGTGCCACTTTTTCTTCAACCAAAACTCCTGGCTGCTGACACATTATCAAACAGATAAAGAATAGGAACTACTGACACCTGGTTGTATGCTCATAAAAACTGTGGGTGCCACCAAAGCATGTTGGAGAAAAGACTTTGCATGAACCGAGTACAAAGCAGCAACACAAAACACCTGTAACAAGATGTGCCTGTCTGAGAGAACACATAACACAGGCTTCCATCTGAAATAAAACACAGAGTTAAATGATGAGCGTCGTGTGTCGCTGCTGCATGGGCTGCCATCGAATGAGCTCAGAGCAATAAGAAGCCACAGGAAGTCACAACACTGTCAAGAGAAGTCATGCTTGTCAACCTCTAGCATTCTCCAGGGAATGCATGTCTCTCATCTACAAATCAAAGCTAGTGACACAATCCTACTGACCTCATTATTTCCATTTAGAGCTGGAAAATATATATACACACAGCTTCAGGAAGGCTAGGTACAGGGGGCATACAAAAGGGGGAGGGCAAGAGGTTTCATTTCTTACACATTTTTTTGTATTTGCTAGATTAGACTCTTTGGGTTTTACAGTTAATTGTTATAATAATAGAAATACACCACCAGTCAAAAGTCTGGACACGCCTAATTAAGACTGAAAAGTGACAAACAAGATGAGGAGACAAACAAGTGTTCAGCATATGTGGGAACTACATCTAAACAATTGGAAAAGCCTCCCAGGTGATTAGTCGAGGAAGCGAGGTGAGAGAATACCAAGCATTTGCAAAGTTGTTATAAAGGCAAAGGGTGGCTATATTTTGAAGAAACTAACATAAGATGGTTTTGATTTGTTAAAGACTTTTAGGTTTAGTTATTAGTTCTCTCCTCCCCCTCACCCCCCACTAGCGAATGATCACAGCCAAGTCAGCTTGCTGTAAACCCGGTACATTCATACTTACATGCTCAGTTTTTATGATTTTAATTGTGACACAGGTGGCGATTTCCTTCCTTCAGGGGGCTTTCACACTGACAGCTTAGTCCGAAACAGAGCACGGGTGTGCTTGGTTTGCACGGGTCCGAGTTCGGTTGCACTGGAACTGTGCCGTGATTCCTGTGAATGTGAACGCAACTCGTACCCGGGTCCGAAATTGTTCAGGAAGTAAAGTACCCTGCAAATTTGTTTTAGTCGATGATGATATTAGTTTCCACAATACACGTGTACCATGAGTGGCAGGGGAACATTGTAGGACACAGAAGAGGTCCACTGCTGCCCATAATAGCAATAAAATAATTTTAAAAAACAAAAAATATGGTGAGTCACGTTGTGTTCTCCATGTTCATTTGTGATGATGTAAGTAACATAAACACACTGTAGTTCGACAGAATCAAGTGAGTCTGAACGCGGCCAGGGGAAGGAGGGGACGACCGGGGACAATCGCACATGGATTCAGACCGCAGCAAACGTGTCCAGTGTGAAACCCAACAAAAGTCAACAGCCTTTATTCGTCAAAGTTGTGTATGGTCAAATCTGATAGTACCAAATTATGGCAAAAGTTTCTGTGGTGTACCTGCACATCAAATTCACATCTGGTCGACATGCATGTGAATTTGTTATAACAACTGAACAACCTGAAAAATGCTTGATTTGTCGTTAAATAGTTAAAAAATATTTATCAGTCTAACATTGCATATAGCAAGTACACAGTAGTGTATAATAAATAAACAGTAATATATATAAAATATGTAAAACCGTATTTTTTTATTTTATTATATATATATATATATATATATATTATATATAAAAACAGTAATAAAATAAAAATTGCAAATAATGTTAACCACATCTAAATTAAAATATAGGGGTTTCATGTCAGCATATAATTTGTAAATGTTAATGAAAATGACCAGATGTGGATCATTAGGCCTTTAATTGAGTAGTAGGCGCATGTTGAACGCTTTCCTTTCATTGGCTGTCACATCATGTATATAAATGAAGCTGTGTATAATGTAAATGAAGTGTATATGAGGTAAACTGGGCTTGAAGAACGCATATGACATGTAAATAATGGGCTTGTTTCCAAACAGCTCAAGCTGATTCATAATCATTCTCAAATAACCGCTTCTTTACAGGTTTTCCTCAAGGGTCCTGCAGATTTGATCCACGCACTTAAATCTCTACACACTTCTTCACAACCTTGACGAATAAAAGGCACATTTTTCAAGATACTGTTTCCAAACAAATATAAACATTGCTTTGTATTCATTTGTTTTTGACACAATTAGATTTTTGTTCTTTTGGGTTTGTTTTTTTTTATTGCTCTCCCGACTAATCAAAACATTTGTCAGATTAATTGCTTGACATTTTGACATCTATCCCTAAAATAGATGTTCTGAGGGGAAAAAAAGTGCTTGTCCTGGACTCTGTAATCAAAGACTAAAGCAAAAACACAGACCAGCTGTGTAAACCAATCATAAAACGTCTCTGCAAGGAGGTAGTCCTGGATGCATGTTAATCATCTTGTGTGTGTGTGTGTGTGTGTGTGTGTGTGTGTGTGTGTGTGTGTGTGTATACCACAAAGATAACCTATAACAGAACAGTAAGCAAAGGGCTGAGTTGATGCAGGAGTAAATACACCTATGATTAAGCATTGCTTAGTGAAAGCAGACATTTCTCCAAAGACTCTGGCCCACAAAAAAATTAAAATAAATCAAAGTGCTGAAGAAACCGGGAAGTGTGTGTCTTTTGCTTAGGAATAACTTACAATGTGGGTGTGCATGCATGCTTTTAATCAAACTAAGGAGATGCACTGAGAACTAATTCTACAAATTGAATCAGTGTAGACGCTGCTAAATTTCTGGAATAGGTGTGCAACAAAATGCCTGTACCCACAGCACCATGGTGGTGTGTTGGATAGAATACAGATGCATGGTGTGTGTGTGGACAGTTTTAGAGCAAAGAGGTCTGTATGAGAAACATGGGGTGCTCTCTACTTCAGAGGCTAAGTCTGTTTGACATTAGTAAGATCACCAGTATTGATTGCAACTTTAAATTCTCCAGCTCCAGACAGATCCTGTCCAATAAATAATCACAGAAACACAAGCTAAAAATATACCACCAACATCAACAGCAAATTAAAACCCAATACATCTTCCCATTAATCTAATCTTTACTTTCAGTAGTAGCATTCATACACACACACACACATCAAAAAATGTGACTATCGGGAAAAGTTCGTTTTTTTTCATAATTCAATTTTTTTTTTTTAAAGTGTAACTTTCGTATATTCTAGATTCATTACACAAAGTGAAATATTTCAAGGCTTTTTTTTTTTGTTGTTGTTTTAATCTTGATTATGGCTCAAAAATCCGGTATCTCAAAATATTAGAATATATGAAAGTTCCACTTTTTGAATTAAATTACAGGGCATACAAACGAACATTTCCACGATATTCTACTTTTTTTGAGATGCACTTGTACTGCACCTGTCCATACTGGACATAACAGACATGTTCTGACAACAAAATATAGCAAAGCAGGATTAATAACTGCAAAATCATCTTGGCTTCCTGCACTACATCATCAATTTTATTAGTCTAAATTAACACACACACTTCATTATTAAGCTCAAAGAAATTGAACTGATGAAAGACGCAACAAGTTTATGAGCAAGTAAATCAGTATGAAGGCCTCATTGTGGACACACTCCAAGTGAGGATCATTCAGACAATGACAAGTCTCAGTCTCTCTCTCGCTCTCCACACACACAGCCAAAAGCGATGTCCAACATAGGAACAATGTAATTCTTCACCTTTTATTCAAATATATCCTTAAAGATTTTGTATGCATGTTACATAGTTCTTCTTGGAGTCTAAAGGTAATGTACGCACGCTAAGTTTCAATCATTTCAGTTGTCATGATGCATTGAAACATGCCAAATTGCGTGGACATCATTTTTAGCCAAGCTGACATGAAAAGGCTACACTCGTTATTTCCAGCCTGTAATTGTTACAGGTGCATCAATCACCATGTGCTAGGTGTTTCCTTTATAAGTAGATGTTATTTTGTGTTGTTTTGGTGAAAATGACCAAAAGGAAGGAGCAGTCATCTGCAACCAAGGGCGATATTGCCATAATGGCTAAATCTGGTCAATCGACTTCGGATATTGTTCATGTGGCAGAGCTGAACAGCTGCACTGTCTGCAGAATTATTTAAAAGCATTGTGAAACCAGTACCATGCAGAATGTAAAGCGTTGTGGCCAGTCAAGGAAGACTAGGGAGCATTTTCACAGGAGGATGAAAATCACCTCAATGTGAGACCGCTTCGAAAGTCCTGGTTGAGATATGTTATTGGAGGTTCCTCATCAGTGCACCTCACGCTGCTAGGAGACGGCTAAAAGAGCCTGGAATTGGGAGGTTCTGTAGCAGTCAAGAAATCGCTATTTAGTTCCGTCAACCACAAAAAACTCTTGCCTATGCAAAAGAACATCAGGATTGAAATGTGGAAGATTAGAGCAGTGTTCTGTGGTCTGACAAGCCAAAATTCAAACATGCTTGGTTGGATAGTGTCAGGTATGTTTGTAGGAGATGGGGAGCTTTTGATAGCAAACGCATGTGAGGCACCATTACGCACGGTGGGGGAAACATAAATGGTATGTGGATGCAGGTCTCCTGCAGGTGATACAAGGATCTACAAAGTCGCTGGTACTTTGAAAACAGACCAATACTTGGACATCTTACAGCACAATGTTGCCAAAGTATGGAGGATCTGTTTTGAGATTGAATGTGTATTTTCCAACATGATAATGATCCCAAACACACCGCACATGCAACAAAGGCGTTCCTTGCTGCCCTGGCCTTTGAAGTCTTCAAGCGGCCTCCTCAGTCCCCTGACCTTAATCCCAGTAAAAACCTCTGAGAAATTCTAAACCTGAATCGTTATAAGTCACGCATATCTATCAATGAAGCTTAGCTTTGAGAAGACTTTAATGAAGAAATTATTCAAGACACATGCGCAAAGCTTATCGAGTCAATATCCAGGAGAATGGCGGCTGTAATCAAAAACAACGGAGGACCAATGAAATATTAACAACTGATTACATTGAAGTCAATATATGCTTTATTTCCAGTTAACTTATTGTTTTTCTATGCATGTTTTGCATAGATTAAAACCCAGATTCAATTAATCACTGTAGTTTGTCTTTTTTAATAATAATTTTATTTTTCCCAATAAAACTCCTTATATATGATTTGGTATAATCAAATCTGTATGGTCATTAAAAGCAAATATAAGGGGCCACTACTGTAAGTGTGTGTATACACACACACACAAGTTTTAGGCACCCTATTTTTTTTATTACAAACTTTGTTATTGATTTTTATTTTATGACCTCTACATTATCGAGTCAGTACAAAAAAACATGTTAGATTCACAAAATTTTGTTTTCTAGCACAAAATTAAATGCTCATTTAAGAACTGTGTCTGGTTCTGCAAGATACTCGATAAAACTTACAGCTCATTTCCTTTTAAAACTGCTTTAAGTGTACCCAAAACTACTATTTTTAATCACACCAAATATCAACTGTGTTTCATTTACTAATATTTACTGCTCTTTACTGTATTTTTTATGTACTAAGTAAAATTTATTTACATAGCACATTTCACACAACAGTGCTGACCAAAGTGCTGAACAGAGTACAGAAAGTACAAACACTTAATTCATTATTTTATAATAATAATGAATTTCATCATGAAAATATCAAAAGTCTACACACCCATGTTAAAATGGTAGGTTTTTGTGAAGTAAAAATCATGTCAGAACTATTTCCACCCTCAATGGGTAATTACAACATTTAACAATTAAGTGAAAAACAATCAGAAACATTTTAGGGAAAAACAGGAAAAACAACCAGGTTGCATAAGTGTGCACATCCTTTTATAAATTGTGGATGTGGCTGTGTTCAGTATGAACCACTCACATTCAACCTCATGACAAAAAGTAATTGTCATACTGCTATGATCAATGAAATTATTCTGATGAACTCCAAATAAAGACCAGCTGTTTCAGTATGATTTTCTTCTTAACGCTGAAGCCATGGTCCACAAAGCACTTACAAAGCATGAACCGTATCTCAGTTGTTGAAAGATATTGGTCAGGAGGGGGGTATAAATGAATTTCCGAACATTAGCTGTACCATGGAACACCGTGAAGGCCATGTTTGACTGTTTTTCACTTTATTTATGTACTTCGCACTTTCACACTGAAGGTGGGAAAAGCTCTGACATTATTTAACTAATGGTCATTTTTTACTTTGCATAAAACTGCCATTTTAATTAGGGGTGTGTAAACTTTTCTTTTTTTTTTAGCTTGACACAAAGAATACAGAGCAAGAAAGTGAGAATAAGTGGAAACGGGCTTGAAACATTACCAGATAAATCAAGATACCAGACGACACCTTTGATCAAACTGATCTTTTGCCACTCATTCAATATTTTTTTGGATATTACATTCTAGTCAATTACCTCCTGGAACACATGATATATGAAAAGGTTAATATTATTTTCCCCCACCCACGTGCATGTTGATTAGACAATTTGGTAGATGATTTTCTTTCCATTAGGCGATTGTTAGTGACTAACCATGCAGAATTGGAGCAATAATTTAAATTAAAGAAAAAGAAAAGATAAAAGAAAAAAAAGACTGGTTTTGGCTCCAGGTTCAATTTTCAGACTGTCTTTACGTGTTTTATTGCTCTTTCAGTCAGGAGTGCTGAATGAGACAGTAGACACTGCATGATACATAATAACGTTCAATCCTATAAAATACCTTCCTTTCTATTTCGTACAAATGTCCGACTTACCACCAAGATCCAAGTGTTTTTCAAAATAAGACTTAATGCATGATTTCACTATGAGGTCTATAACTTTATGAGCCTAAGCCTGCTGCTACATGTATGGACCCACCCTTGTGTCACAAAACTTCCCAGAGTCACCAAACTTGTACCAACCGATTAGCTCAACATGACTCTCATGTCTTATCTAACAAATTCCCAGGGCAGAACTCTCAGAAATAAAAGCACCAAACCATACCGTTTCTTTGTCTCTGGGGTGGTACCATCACGTGTACTTTTTTTTGTACCTGTAGTATGTATTTTACAGCAAAACAGCACAGCCAGTAGTCTTGCTGCCTCACGTCATCTCCAAGTTCCCTAGTTCAATCTAAGTTTTTTCCCGGTTCTCTGGTTTCTTTCCGCCTCCCAAAAACGTGCCAGTACATGGACCGTTCATTCTAAATTTGCCCGTATGAGATGGGTGTGTGACGGCACGGTGGCTTAATGGTTAGTATGTTTGCCTCGCACCTCTCGAGTCGTGTGGTTCAACCCTGTGTGCGCAGAGTTTGCATGTTCTCCCCATGCTTTGACAGTTTCCTCCGGGTACTCTGGTTTCCTCCCCCAGTCCAAAGACATGCGCTGTAGGCTGATCGGACAATTTGGAAATGCCATAAGCGTGTGAACGTGTGCGATTGTGCCCTGTGACGGTTTGGTACCTCCATCCAGGGTGTCCCCCGCCTCGTGCCCCATGTTCCCCGGTACATGCTCCAGGCTTTCTCAGAGCTACAGAAAATGGATAGATCCATGTGTACGAGTGTGTGAATGTCTGTGCTCTCCCAATGCGGTGTGATGAACTGGCATCCCATACAGAACATATTCCCACCTCACACCCAGTATTCCCAGGATAGACCCCAGATCCAGCATGACCCTGAGCCTTACCGAAAGTGCCCGAGTATGCATCTTTTAGATGCACGCTTTTAGAGTACAGCTTTAAAAACGGGTACACAAGTGCTCCTCAAGGAGCAATTATGCACCTTTAATTGTTTTTTGTTAAAAGGTATAACATTCACAGTTTCAGATGCGAGATACATTCTAAAAAAGGTATTTGTAAAAAAAATAATAAAAATAAAAGATGCACCCTTGATGGTATCACACCAACGACAAGGCAAGGTGTACATCATTCAGACATGTGTGACAAGGTGCCTTTATTTCTGAGAGTGTAGCCAGAAGACATTATGTGCTTTGCATACATAATCCTAACCTCATACACAACCCATCGGTTCCTGCTCCATAAGGGTAAACTGCAGCGGAGAGGGAGTGGAACAAATCTTCAACGTGACACTTACTTCCCAATGACCTCGCACAGCTCGTAAACGTCTTCGAAGAGGACGTCGTCGTCGGCCATGGTCCAACAACCAGACGGGACAAATCTCCTGCCTGAAATGTGTCCACGGCGGGAAATGTCTCACTCCGAAGTGCACGAGCTCGCCGCCGTGAGCTGAAACAGCAGGCGCCTGTGACCGCTCCCGAAATTCAACAAAAATGTCTCCGTGTGCTCCTTTATCTCTTCTCCGGGAAGAAGAAAAAAACGTCCGTGAGGGATTGAGTTTAATAATAATAATAATAATACCGAGAAGGGGCGGACAAAGTGGAAGCGCTCAGTTCTCACTCTTTCTGCCCCACCTTATGCTTGTTTCCCCTTTAATTAAATCCGGCGCTTATAACAAACTCCCGGTCAGGTTTGGGCTTTTATCAGCTTTCTGAACAACTCGCCACATGTACAGCTCTCGGCGTTTCCTCCGGTTCTCGAGCTGTCTGTCCTTCCGAACCGCCACAAAACTACTCTCCGGCTCGCTTTCACAAGAGCAAGCCGCTTCGGCAGCAGAATTGCAGCAAAGTGACGATATTCACCGCACGAAAACGCTCCTCATATCCGCACTCATAGCTTCCGCTATCACACGGGACTCGCTGTCTGTCCCTAGGTTTTTCCACCGCGGGTCCAGCTCTCGCCGCTCCTCTGCTCCTTCTGCTTCCACAAAACACAGGCTCCGCCCTCTCAAGGTTATGAAACTGGAGCGCCGAGCGCCACAATGGCTCCGACTGGGCGGGTCGTGTTCCGGAACGAATGCATTGGGACAACGTGGAGAGCGTGAGCCGCAATGGCGACGGAGCTCGCCGACGAAGTCACAGTTTCCTAGCGTCGTTTACTCACGCGCAGGACGTCAGTAGGTAATGAGCGGTATCCATGAGCGCGCTTGTCTTCCAAGGAATTTCAGTAACGTTCGCGTTTATTGGACAGACATGAAACCAATCGGTATACAAAATGTGACAGAAACTAGTAAATTAACCTTAAAACCGCTCGAATAATTTTTATTAAGATCTTTTAAACAGCACTTCAGAGTTTGTTGATATAACCACACTGGACAAACACGGGGAAATGCAAGCATACAGGTTGTAGTGATAAGACAGTTAGAATTAAAAGCGCGCGTGCATACACACACTATATGGCCAAATGTTTGTATACACCTGACCATCACGAGCCTTCACCCAAACCGAGGCCATAAAGGTGGAAGCACTTGTACACTATATAATGACAGTTTCCCTTCGCTGGAACTAAGAGAAACAAACATGTTCCAGCATGACGATGTCCCTGTGCACATAGCAAGCTCCTCGAAGACATGGTCTGCCAAGGTTGGACTCAAAGAACTCGAGTGGTCTGCACAGAGACCTGACTTCAACCTCAATCCCTACTGGGGGGAAAATCACAGAAATTCTAATGGTTTCCACTAAAAATACCATTGCAAACTATCAACTAACCATTAAAACCATTACCATTATTAGTCCTCAATGGTATCCACTAAATGTAACAGGTCACCAGTGGTGGTTTGGTGGCTAAGACTCTGGATTACTGAGCAAAAGGTTGGAGGTTCAAGCCCCAGCACTGACACGCTGCTGCTGTTGGGCCCTTGAGCAAGGTCCTTAACCTTCTCTGCTCCAGAGGTGCTGTATCATGGTTGACCCTGTGCTCTGACCCTAGCTTCCTGACATGCTGGGGTATGTGAAGAAAAGAATTTCAATGTGTACATGACCAATGAAGACTCATTATTATCTATAGAAGGAAAATTACCATTAGCGATATTAAACCATTACAAATTCTATGAGGTTTTCTATTGGTTTTTTTTCATCACGGATGAACACCTTGATGAACTGATATACATACTGCACCCCACCCTACATTGCTGCCGGACATTCCAGAAGAGTGGAAAAATTGTGTTCACAAACTTTTGGCCATATAAACCACATGGAAAAAATAATAGTGAAAAGCCCCACGGTAGGCCTACACTACTGCTCAACATTTTCACACTATTTAGAATTCACTGTAGATCCGTAACTTAACAACTGCCATTGTATAGCACGTGCAAAAATCTCACACTGATTAATGAAAACCGACAAGCGTCAGCTATTTTCCAGTTTATAAAGTATCTGAAGGGTACTTACCATAAACCACGATATATACATGGTCTCCTGCACCTGGCTTGATTGTGGTCTAAAATGCAGGTTGTATGCTGTGCTTGACGTAAATCACATGATGTAAATCAATCACGTCTCTAACATGATTGAGAAGCACGGCGTGTGTGTTTCTCAATATGGCAGTAGAATAACAAGAAATTAATATAGATGGAATGAGGAAGCATACAAAATGAAATCATGATTATTTTCCTAACCACTGCAATTAAATTGGTACAAGGATGTAGCGAGGATTGCAGTCATAAAAATGTTACTATAATCAGTATATGTTATTACCTTACAGTGCACACTGATAGTTTCAGTTAGCCCTTGTCTTTCCTAAAAACATCCTATACAGTTTAAAGTATTGGAAAGGTAAGACCAATTCTTATGTTTTTACTATGCATTCCATGTTGGGCATTAAAAATTGTTGTATTGGCTATGTCCAATGCTTGTGCAATGGCTTTGATCGATTTTCCCCTCTTTTCTCAACTTGCTCTTTACTTGCTTTTATCCCATAAGCAGCTCTCTGGTCTTCATGCTGGTTTATCCTTTTTAACAAAAAATGTAGTCTTTACAGGTGAAACCCAGGGCTCAAACCAAGAGTAGACATTCAGAGCTATTAATTGTTTAAACAATCAGTCTAACAGGAAACCCCTGGACGACCAGAAGCACCTGTCAGCCACGTATTAGAAATATTTTTGATCACTTGAAAAATGGATGGGTTCAAACAAAAAGGTTCCGTGTTCTAAGTTGCTTGACATTTCTAGATATAAAAATATCAGGAAATGAAAGCTGAAGTTCTGTTCTATTGTCTCATATTCATCTTTTGATCTCAAACCCAAAAGTCTTCAGCGTATAGCGGCAACAAAAAAATTGGCACTGCTGTCCAATACTTTCAAAGGGGAGCATATACAGTTCTTTAGCGTCTCACAAGAATGCTGTCTGAAGTACTTCATAGCAAGTCCACAAAGTACCCTGATTCAAGTGTTAATTCAATCATTTATTCCTCCTAATTTTCTATACGCCATCAAAAATGCAGCATCTTCAAATTTAAATGAAAATGTATGTATTGCAGATTTAATCATTTCATGCACACTGTTTCATGTGTCAGGTCTAGGTTATTCTATGATTCATCCAGAAATCTGGCTCATTATCCTAGAATTTGTCTTGGATCATTAAGGCCTATAGTGAACAGAAGTAGAACTTTAGGCACTTGGACTGTTAAGGCCTATAGGAAACGTGCAAAGGAAAGAGAAGTAGAAACCCTGCTATAATCCTCTCACATTAATGACTACAGTGACTCCTACATGAGAAACCACTGAGTCCAAACAGATTGTGCTAACATGAGAAAATGGGTCATTGATTTCTCTGGTGAATTAACAGCAAATTTGCTGTGTCTGGTTTTTGCGTCTTAATCTGCCAGTCACAGATACTCCATATTGCATGACTTATACAGTCAGATTGGCTTTTATTCAATTATTTAATTGTAGTCATTGTTAAAGTTGTATGGTTAAAAGAAACCTTTAATATGAGCAATTTACTAAGCTCCTCTAACTCAGTAGGACGTGCTACTATACAAAATAATAATTCCAAAGTATTAAATGTTATCATAATAGTAATTTCATAGACAAAACATAAAAAAAACTTGTTTATTTTCATTAGAAATCCTAAAACCAACACACCAACTGCCCACTAGAGAAAACATTTTCAAATTCAAGTGAAACTGAATAATGGGTGCTGTCTGGACCTATTATATTACTGTATTTTCAAGGCATTGATTTTTTTTACCTGATGACAGGTTCAGTGCACTTGAATTAATTAGGTTGTTTTATTTATTTATTTACTTATTTATTTAACTTCTGCCTGGAACACAACAATCCCAACAATTACATTAACGTCCTTTATTATAATGAATAATAAAAATGGTAAACTAGAATATTTAAAGACATTAATGGCACTAAACAAATAAATGAATTAATTAGTTCCTGATTAGGTCTGGAGTTCAAGAGAGTCAAGGCAAAATCTCTTCAAAATATTTTAAATGTTGATATTGCCTAGCTACAGAAGATACACACGTTTATTATTATTATTATTATTATTATTATTATTTGTGCATGTACATTTTCCTCTTTTTCCATGTCAGAACCATCTTGGATGCAAATGTTTACCCTCAACAGTATTCTTTTTTTTTTTTGCACATAACTTGAAATGCCACATAAAAAAAATAAAATGAAGCATTGTGATGTACAATAATTGAATCTGTTATATGTCAGTGAATGATTAATTCACAGTTAGATCCATTTTACATTCACTGCACCCAAATTTTCCCCCACACAGATTCACACACTAATACGCACACCGAATTGAGCTCTGCAGTGATGCATACCAATGGGGTGACTCAGTGGTTAGACTGAAAGAAGCCAACCTTTAGTAAAAAGGTTAAATTTACTTAAACATTTTTTTTATAGATGCAGGTAAAATATTCACTTGCCACTGTTGCTGGTCTGGAAGTCTGCTTTGTTGAGATAAGGTATTTTTGCTGATTATGTAGATCATTTAAATTAATTTTGCCAGTGGTGCTCCTCTTGTCAAATGTAGCAGCTGATGCAGCCTCCATCTCCAGACCATAAAAAGCACAATTCTGCTACACTTTAGGTATGAAAGATAAGAGGTCATACGGTAAGTAAGATACTACCTTATCTTATCAACAATAAGATGAACATCAACAACATCGTCCGTACTGTACATCTGACTACTTATGTATATATCTATCAGCAGTTATATTTGACACATGAGCATTGTGAGTGAACTAAAGGTGAGATGTCAGGTGTGGGAATTGGGGGCCCACTGATGTAAAAGTCAGATGGAGGAAGTAGTTCATGCATGCCTTGTAGCCTGAGGTTAGCATTATTGAACCTCTAGGTTACTTTAATTTGCAGTTTCTGCCAGGCAAAGCCTATCGGTCACAGATATACAGTACTGTGCAAAAGTCTCCGACACTTGATTTTTTTAGTACAAACTTTGTTACGGATTTTTATTTTATGACTTCTACATTATCGAGCCAGTACAAAAACATTTTAGATTTCAAAATGTTAGTTTTCCAGCACAAAATGAAATGTTACAGGAAAATGTTTGTATGTCAGTAAAGAAAGCAGCATATTATGTAAGCGACCACTTTTCAAACAAACTGTTGCTGGGTTTTGCTGCAAAATAAGAAGCAAGTGCAAAAGTCAAAGTCTCCAGAAGAACTGTGGCTGGTTCTGCAAGATGCTCAATAAAACTTACAGCTTATTTCCTTATTAAAAAAAAAAAAAAAAACATGCACAAATTGTACCTGAGAGTACTAATAATTTTTTTTCAAGCGAATGGTCGACACGCTAAATATTGACTTTGTTTCATTTATTTCTGTTTAGTGCTCTTTATAGTATTTATTTAATGTACAAACATTATGTTTGAATGCATGTTTGTATGGGAACAAAGCCATATAACTAGAATACAAGATTTCTGACTTGGTCCCTGGAATTAAGTATTTAGATTTCAATCAATGCCGCTTATTTAAAAAAATATTAGGTACACAGTACATTGTACACTTGTAATGAAAATCCATCGTTTTCTTTCCCTCACTTTTTTATATTTACGCTGTGGTTTACAATGCTCAACACCATCTCCACATAATCGACCTACAGCACTCATTCAATTTATGAGCACACTGTCATCATTATTTGGCACCTGTTTAAAAAGATTAACAATTTGTATAATAAGTTCATTAAAAATATTTTTCCCATTTTTCAGAGTAGATAATTAGATTTTTGTAACGTATGGCCATAACCTGGTGATAATACATGCTTGATCATGAATCTATACACAGCGGAGAATAATTGTATTTTTGCAATGGGGAGAAGTACAGAATCCAATTAGGTGCTAATATTTGGTGACTAACACCATGAGCACACTTAGCTGTAATTCTGGTCTGATGCTATTAAATTAGTTACATCAGTGTTGATTAGCACTGATCAGATTGATACATGGTCCCCAGATGAATTCATAACTCCAGTTGAGGTAAGAGATTATGCAAACCTAGGCTATATCTAACCAATCTGTCTCAGTCAATGAGCTGTCTTGCAGGAGTGATTATACGCAGAAACCAGGTCTATAGGGCTAAGGAAATAAACTTAGACTGTAATACTGTCTCAGTTGTAAGCTGTGTTAGTTAAAAGCCTATGTGAAATAAATCACTACCCACTTATATAAAAGATTGAATTGTATCCAGTTTCACTGTTAGGCTGCTTTGAAGAAAAGCTGAGCGAGTACATGTAATAAATGTAAGATATACACGATAATAGAGGAACACAAATGCAAATCATTTTGAATAGTATTAAGCTTTTTGAAATAATGCATGTCCACGGGTGCTCAATATCAGCTGAAAAATTCTGTTCTTCTTGTGTTTTAATCTTCAATCTTCTTTTTGTGTTTATGTTCAATATTTAGCCAGTGTACTCTGAACAGCATTCACACATTATGAGTCTATCAAACACTGCCTTGTTGTAGTCATAATCAAACCCATTTTGATTTGCATAATCAAAAACCTTGAGGCTAATAATCAGCAGAGTTACCCAGGTCAGGCTGTTCATCTCAGGGCTTGGGGGTGGGGGGTCTTCCTGTCATCC
>JAOUWY010000075.1:16957214-16974896 GCA_025728095.1 Prietella phreatophila
ATTAATGCTCTTTTGCTTGCCCTCTCCCCAACACCCAGCTACACCTGAGGCAGACACTGACCCAACTGCAGTGACTTATTCAATAATTGGATGGAGCATAAAGCTTGTGGCTCTTGAATCAAGCAAATATACCATTCTTGATATATGTCACACGCGCACACACGAGAAAGAAGCAAGAAAAGGTGAGACACAGTAAGCTTAAATATGCAACTGACTAGAGGAACAGCAACCTATAACACAGTAAATCATTTATGAGGATCTCTATCAAACATCCATAAAGATAGTTACAGTGGGTTAATGAATCAAGAATGGTCTCACAACGGTCAAATCACAAGACTCTAAACAAAATAACCTGTCTGAAAATGTACAAATGAAAAAGGCAAGGATTTTCAAATCAACTTGAGCCAAGTACACCAATATAAATAAGTTGGGACCTGTGGGCCAAATGTATTATTGTTGCTGCTTCACTGGTACATGAAAATTTGCAAATGTAAAATAAATAAAAATAATCCTGCAGCTTTCAACATGAACCAAACATGCTCTTGCAGTAAGCTTAAACAAGCATCTGGATTTATTCTTGTTAGTGTCAATACAGCAGGCCATTTGCTGTAAAACAAGAGTGCAGAGAAACCAACCATAGTTTCCATGGCAACTGCAAATGTAAGGATGCGGTCGCTTAGTGAGGGTAAACGCAAGAATGGTCTGACTGCCTCTCACTATTTGTCAAGAACAAAAGGTGTGACAGGCAACTCAAAGATATCAAAAACAAATGTAAACTCTGAATGTCATAGTAATCTGTTTTGCATCATGTTTTAGAAGTCGTCACTGATGGGGAAATCCTGCCCAACAGCAGTTCACTTCTCTCAAATAATTAAAAAAATAAATAAAAAGATGCTCATTGTTTTGAGCTCAGATTCAGACATTAGCCACCATATACATTAACGACCACAGCCATCTCTTAGTGGGGGAAAAAAAGGTCAATTGCAAATGAATGCTTCTTGGTATTTAAAGTTCAATTCAAACTTAATTACTTCAATTGTTCTCTCAGATGAAATCTAATACTAAAGTCCAAACACAATCTACTTTATGTGCTAGCTTCTGCCTTAATTGAGAAATCAGAACCGGCTTCCAGAAAAACAGACTTGATGTGAAAGGGACCACTTTTGGTATCTAGATCTTCTACTATTTAAATGCTATAGCAACTTACCTTTGACTAACCCACCCTCAATACAACGCATATTTCTTCAAACGATCATCTTGTGTAATGTATATAATAGTTTGATGTGTGCAATGCCTCATTTTTCCAATTTGAAAAGTCCTGTATGCTTAGCAGAAACGGTACACTATTTGCGACTAAAGTAACTTAACACAAAGAAATATCAAGAAAAAGGGTGTATTCAGTGCTGCTACATAGAATACAAAAACTTTCTCCCTGTATGTGAATGCTAACAAACAATAAGCAACGGGGATGATTATGAAGTGGTGCACCTTAATTCCAATGTAATGAAAAATATTGCACTTCAGTATTGCTGCCAAACGCCAATATACTGTGTATCTGAAAAGGCAATGACCCAGAAGCAGATCAGAGAAAGAGGAGAGCTACCAAACGCAGGGACAGTTGTTGTACTGTCAGAACAGTACAGCATTATCTGAAGTTGCATAATGAGGCCAGTCAAGCTGGATTCAGGCTCTTCTCTTCTCCTGTCCAATACATGCACAGACGGCAATACCATAGAGCATTAAGACATCGAAAGGAAAACATTTCAAGTATACCATCTCCTCTGAAAAGTATTGGCACAGCAAGGCCAATTCATTTGTTTTTGCTATACACTGAAGACAAAGATGAGACAATAGATGTGTTAACAATTTAGAAAATGGCACCTTTGGTGGCAGACCAGAGTCTTTGAGTACATTAAAGCAAATATCACTTAATTTTTTTTTCATTCTTCTTTGTGATGCTTTTCCAGGTTTGTACCACAGCCTCTTTAAGTTGTTACATTATTTTAGGCCGTTTCTCCCTTCAGTCTCCTCTTTAGAAAGTAAAATACATGCTCAATTGGGTTAAGGTCTGGAGATTGACTTGGCCAGTCTAAAACCTAACACCACCCCCCAGTTAAAGTTTTTTGTTGTGATGGCATCATTGTCTTGCTGCATATTGAATTACCTCCCAAAAGATTTGATTAATTTCTCTTTAAATTGGTAGAGAATGTTTCTGTAGAGCTGTGAATTAATTCTGCTGCGAACATCATGAGTTACTGCACATCAATAAATAATAGAGAGTGTTTCATAAGCAACCATGCAAGCCCAAGCCATGACACTACCTCCACCATGTTTCACAGATGAGCTTGGAATGTTTTGGTTCATGAGCAGATACTTTCTTTTTACACACTTTGGTCTTTCCATCACTTTGGTAGAGGTTAATCTTGGGTGGTAACATGTATTTCTTTGCCAATCCCAATCGGGCTTTCTGAATTTTACTGTTCATGAGTAGTTTGCATCTTCTGGCATACCCTCTATATTTCTGCTGTCAAAGTTTTTCTTTGAATTGTGGATTGTGATAACTTCATAGCTGCCCTGTGGAAGTTGTTGGTAATGACTCATTTACGGGCTTTTCTTGCTGTTTTTCTTGGCTCACCTGTTTGATGTCTGGTTGTTAGTAAAACGGTGGTTTCTTTCTTTTTCAGGACATTGCAAGTTGTTGTATTGGCTATACCCAATGCTTGTGCAATGACTCGGATTTTCCTCCTTTTCTCAACTTCAGCAAGGCTTGCTTTTCTCCCATAGACAGCCAATATTTTTGATCACTTGAAAAATGGGTGGGTTCAAACAAAAAGGTACCATGTTCCAAGTTGTTCAACACATTTACATATAAATATCAGGAAATAAAAGCTGAAATTCTGATCTAATCATCTCATTCATCTTTTTATCTCAAAACCAAATGTCTTCAGTATAACCAATGAATTGGCCTTGTTGTTCTAGTACGTTCAGAGGGGACTGTATATCCAACATTCCTTGGTTTTCCATGCTCCTGTAATTATATTGTAGGTTTTGGCTTTTGTCACATAAATTGAAGAGAAGATTGCCAGTTGAATGTTCCACTGCCACTTAGAAATGCTTAGATTAAAATAATGAATCCCGGTTGATTCCTCACTGTTTACAGACAAAAACTAAACAATATAAATCAACATTTGGTGTTGTGCTCACTGAGAAATCCACAGCTGTGCCCTTTGCATTGCAAACATATTTTGGTGTTGGGCCATTCTGATTACATTCATGTGGAAAAGTAAATATCGATTAGGAACCTCATCATACACTTGACAACACTGTCTGAGCCCACCTTTGTGTTTAATGTTTGTTCAGCTTTTTAAAAACCGTGTTGCTAATGTTACTGACTATAGTGAAAGAAAACAAAATCCAAGAGACCTCACTGTGGCACCAAATGTCTGTTTTGTATAAAGCATTTTTAGTGGACTTGCACAATATCTGAAGTTTGGAATAAAGGCCATGTCTAAATCTCCTTCATGCTAGATATTATATTCTAGTCATTGCATCATTCTGTGTGAAAAATTTCACAGACTCTCATCAAGCCACATACAACGTAACTAAATACGTGTCCTGTATCAGAAAATAAGATCTGAAATTCCTGGTAGCTGAGGAGATCCCCCCCAAATACAATGTAAAGTGCTTTGATTGCCTAGAACAGCACTATATAAAGTTATTATTATTTTTATCGTCATCATCCACCCATGAGACCTTAATCATGATACAAATATACCTAAGGAAGATATGGAAATTAATGCAGGTTTTATGCAGAAGTTGGTCTATAAGCCAAGGGTGAGGATGTCCAATAAACAGTGCTTAGATTATAGAGTTCCTTGTTCATTTCGTATTGAGGTACGATACATTTTATGAGGATAAGATGACTCCTGTCTGGTCCAAGTAACACCATTTGGCAATGGACTTTGAAACAAATGTCTGCCCTTAGAAGTAAAACCTATTCTCCAGGACAATGGAACAGCCACACTGGTCCACAAACATGAACCGGTGCTGTGGCTGCATGGCTTAAACTACATCTTCATGAACCTGATCACCACTCTCCAGTCTGGATCTCAACAAAAATGCTGTTCTTTTATTTTACCCTAACCCCTCGAATCCTAGTGCATTGGGGGACCAAGAACATATAAACTATAGGTGATCATTAGCCTGGGAGAACCTCGCAGACACAATAATATACTGTAGCATCTTCACACTCCTCTGATAAGGGACAAGAATGAAGACTAGGCATTGGGCATCCATGCAGCATCCACCAGAGGTATGTCCAAAGTCCACAGGTGGAGTTAGCGCGGGACCCGCTCCAACTACTAATCCTAACCCATAAGTCACTCTACTCCATAGAATAGCACACTTACCAAAAAAAACACACCGAGCGGTCTCCTCCCCCTTACACTTTTGGTTCAACTCTGCCCAGTTATGAGGAGCTGGATCAAGTCTGACTCCATGATTGGACAATATTGAGCCAGTGAGCTATAAGGACAGCTCTGTTGAGAAGTACAAGAATTTTCATGGCATCAACTGCTGGATCAGTTGAGTAATTTATTAAGGCAAACCAGTGACTTACTCAAAAAGAGTAAACCTTTCTGTTTTTTTTTGCACTTCTTGATGGGGTTGTCACTGTTAGGGGAGGTCCAAGTCATAACATAGAACCATCCATCCAACCCTGTTACATTGTACATCTTCACATATTGCATAATCACATGGGCATAACTTATACGGAGTGTGCTGGCGACTGTAAATATTCAGTTGTCCGATTTGTACCAACCACATATTGATTGTATTTTTTTTAAAAATCTTTTCAATAATAGCTCATGGCAGAAACTGACCCAAACACTTTCTAAGGATATTCATGTTACTGGTTATTCAGGAGAGAAAGGTCTCCCCTATAATATTGTTTGAATCACACATTAAAATATATCACAATCATGACTATTTATATAAAACTATCATGATATTATGCCATACATGTAAATTTAAAGCATGAGGCTTTATAACATGTAGGTATGTAGATTAATCATCCTATGGGCTTGCTCTATTTTGGTTCATGTTTTTGTGTGTGTTTATAGATCCCAGAGGGGGAAAATATGTAGGTGCTGTAAACCAGAGCAAATGTTTTTGCCCCATCATTAATCTTGTCCCGAGCACTTCAAAAGAAAATTTCACACAATGCATGCATAATCATACAATATTGTGCCAAAGGGACTTTGCCAGTAATGAAGTCAGTAGATAGCACAGAGAGCTGTGCAGCTTTATTAGTCTCGATCTCGTGTAGCCAAGAGTGACCAAGAAGCCCTCAAACACACACATTCCACATTATTGCCCGTCTGTGTGCTGTTCCCCCCCCCCCCCTTCTTTTTTTGCCTGGCAGCTCTCCAAAAGCAGAATACCATTATCCTGGAAAGCACAGGATACATAACAGGACACACAAGAGTCAACTGATAAAAGTGGAATTCACAGAAATCATGCTTCATGATCACATGCTTTATTCTCATAGAGTCAGCTCAGTTTCTGTGAGTTGGTATTGCATATGGCTCAATACTTTAGAGGCTTGATTTTGGTATTATAACAAATGGAGACATGGCAAAAGGTCATACCCATTAGCAAGTACAATTATGGTATTTATGACAAAAGCTTGGGAAGATACAAAGATGAGTCTGAAACAGACACACTGTATGGTTCGGCAATGTGTATTCATCACATTATTGTGTCAAATACTGATTGTAAACAGAAAGCTTAGGTCTGAGACCTTCAGGGATATTAGGCAGGTTGCTACACAAGGTTTATAGCGGTGCCTCTTCAGAAACCGTGAACCATGAAAACGTGTATGTGATGTCTTGCATGTCTCCAGCTCAAATACAGTGAGTGAAAATAAGTATTCAGACTTTATTTTGGTTATTTAAAGGAGACCTATTATGCAAAATTCACTTTTGCATGGAGTTTGAACATAAATGTTTGTCAGCAGTGTGTATACACAACCACCCTATAATGGTAAAAATCCACTCACTCCTTTTTAATTTACATAAACAGCATCTCAAAATTAATCGTTCATGTTTTCCATCCAACGTGACATCACATGATTAGGAATAGGCTCCCCCCACGACTGGTGACAGACCCTGAGTGAGCTGCACACAGTCCGCCATGTTCTCTTTGTTGGAGCTGCTATAGTGCTTAGAAGAATGTCTCAGCTTCATGAGCTTTGCAAGTGTTCTGTTTTTCTTCTTGCTCTAAAAGAGTTATGATTTGTCTGAAAGTTTGTGCATATTTTAGATGTGCATCTCTGTCCCGTTTAAGTATCTTTTTTGTGCTACCTCCCTTTGCCAAGATAACAGCGCTGAGACTTCTCCTATAATGCCTGATGAAGTTGGAGAATACATGACCAGGGATCTGAGACCATTCCTCCATACAGAATCTCTGAAGATCCTTCAAATTTCAAGGTCCGCGTTGGTGGACTCTGCTCTTTAGTTCACCCCACAGGTTTTCTATTGGTTTCAAGTCAGGGGACTGGGATAGCCATGGCAGGACCTTGATTTTGTGCTCAGTAAACCATTTTTGTGTTGATTTTGAAGTACGTTTTGGATCATTGTCCTGCTGGAAGATCCAATGATGCCAGAGACATCCGTCAGTCAGGTTTTCATTTAATATCTGTTGATGTCCATGATGCCATGTATCCTAACAAAATGTCCAGGTCCTCTGGCAGAAAAACAGCCCCAAAACATTCAAAGAGTCACCATTATATTCAACCGTGGGCATGAGGTACTTTTCCATATGGCTACTATTGTGTGTGCACCAAAACCACCTCTGGTGTTTATGGTCAAAAAGCTCTACTTTGGTTTCATCTGACCATAGAACAGGACCTATTTGAAGTTCCAGTAGTGTCTGGCTAAATAAAGTTGAGTTTGTTTTTGGATGAGAGTAGAGGCTTTTTTCTTGAAACCCTTCCAAACAACTTGTGCCAAAGCAGTGCCAATAATTGTTTTATACACCTATATTTAACAATGTTAACAATTTTAAAAAACAATGTTTTTGACAAATCTGTGTAGTGTGCATGTGTATTGTTTGATATCCATGCAGAGAATATTTGTGAATTTTTTTAAACAATAAAGACAATCCCCCCCCAGCCTCCTTTGCTCATATTTACCAAGGGTGCCAATATTAATGGAGGGCACTGTGTGTAATATTATTTATACATACAAACGTGTATATATAAAGATAGTGCTACAAGAGCAAATAACATCAAATGTGCTCTAATTTTAGGTGATTACTCAAACAGATTTTCCTGAGATTATTTAAAATTGTTCCATCTGTAATAATTAAGAGTTGTGTGTTTTAAGTATAAATTCAGTATAAAGTATAGCGTTGGTGTGTAACATGGCCAAAGCATGAGAAGCTTAAGCAAATTCTTATCAAATACTTCACTTTAATCTGTGTAAAGTAGTTCAATATAACCTCACATCAGAATAAACATATTTGCTTTTTAACACTAGTTGAACTAAATATCTGGTGTAGTTACAGTATACAACTATTTGCCAGATAAGAGAAATTATATCTGCACAGGGGGAAACAGCCTTGCCCCAAGTTTATCAGCAGGAGATATGACCCTGTTTATCCAGGAACCTTTCAGCACACACACATTTCACAATGACTTTGCTCTGTCTTGCTGAACTCTTAAACCTCCTTCACATTCCTGATTTACACTGTGGGAACTGGCCATCAATTTTAAACAGAAGAAACGGAATGTCCTCTTTACATCAAAGAGGCCATGACCCCCATATCACTGTACTGAAACTTAAACACAGTTCACTATAATCCATTATTCTTCTAAACATTAATCAATACCTGTTTACATTTTAGGACACAATGCATAAGCCATGTAAGCTATTTGAGGGGGACTTTTATTGATGGATGCTTGGACCTCAAGGACTGATATGTCCCAAACACCTCTTAGTTTTTTGCACTCATCTGATCTCATGCATTTGTGCCATCATCAGATTTAGTCTGCAAGCAAAGCATATACAACGTCTCCCACTAACTTGATTTATCTGATGTAGGATGCAATATAATACTTGGAAAGAAAAAACCGAGCAAAAAAGGTGAAATCAATTTTACACATAGCCTTTAAGCTGTGGTTAATAAACCTTACACCTTTATTTGCCTGCTGTGTCTTGTCTAACAGGCTGCAATCTCAGTAACTGGGACTATAAAATTGCAGACTATAATAAAAGTTGCTCAAGTTTAACTAATTAGCATGTCCTCGATTAGCAGCAAAAGTGCTGTACGTGACGGGCCAGTGACATTGATGTGAAATATCTATTACATAACTCACAGGACAGTCTGCCAAACTGTCAAAGATCAGGCTATAAAACCTGGTGTGTTTGCAGTGACAGTTTTACCCAGATCACATTAACAGTGCATTATCTGCATATAGCCAGATCTATAAGTATTTGGACAGTGGCTCCATTTTTGTTTTTTTGCCTTTGTACACCACCACAATGGATCTGATATGAAACACTCAAGATGCGATTGGAATCTAGACTTCTAGCTTTAATTCAAGGGGTTTAATAAAACCTATTGCAGTAAATATTTAGGAATTATTGCCATTTTTTTTTTACAGAGTCCCTCAGCTTTCACAGGCTCAAAAGTAATCGGACAACTGACTGATAAGCAGTTTCATGTACGGTGTGGCCATTTCTTCATTATTACACAAAAAATTAAGGAGATAAAATGGTCTGGAGTTGATTCCAAGTATTGAATTTGTATTTGGTAGCTGTTCATGGGAACTCTCAATTTGCAGTACAAAGAAGTGTTGATGCAAGTGAAGGAGGCCATCATTAGGCAGAATAAAACAAAACAGATCCATCAGCAAAACAGTATAACCTTTAGGAGTGGCTAAATCAACTATTTTGTAAATTAAAAAAAAAAAAAGGAATGCACTGGTGAGCTCAGCAACACCAAACTGCCGGGAAGATCATGGAAGACAACTAAAGTGGATGATCACAATTCTTTCCTTGGTGAAGAAAAAACACTTAACATCCAGCCAAGTCAAGAACACTGTGGAGGAGGTAGGCAGATCATTGTCAAAGTCTACAATCAAGAGACGCCTTCATGAATGTAAACATGTTTACTTCAAGATGTAAATCACTGGTAACTCTCAAGGACAGAAAGGCCAGATTAGACTGCATATAAAAAGCCCAAAAAACTCTTATAAAAAGGCTGAACAGTTCAGATGCAAGATTAACTTGTACTACAATGATGGAAAGAGAAAAGTATGGAGAAGGAAAGGCTTGTGCTCCAAAGCATACCACGTCATCTGTCAAACATGTGGAGGAAGTGTTATGGCATGGGCATGTACTGTATGGCTGCCAGTGGAACAGGGACACTTATTTATTAATGATGTGACTGCTGATAGAAGTAGCAGGATGAATTCTGAAGTTCATAGAGCTATTATTTCTGCTCAGATTCAGTCAAATGCTGCAAACCCGACAGGACGGTGCTTCACATTACAGATGGATACGGACCCAGAATCCCGAAAGCAACCCAAGAGCTTCTCAAGGCAAAGAAGTGTTCTTAAATGTCTACACTTCAATCACATCTTCATTTCAAATCCATTGTAGTGGCATACATAATCATAAAAATTGTCTCACTGTCCAAATATTTACAGACCTGCCTGTATTCCAGTGCACGTACCAACCCAACCAAGGAAAACCTGCTCCATAAACAGACTAGGTTTAATCATTACTTGTCTCGTCTTTACCTAATCTTGTTTTACATCATGGCTCCCTATAAAATAGTGGTGACCAAAATAACACCCACATATGTGAGAACCAAACAGACCGTCCAAATGCAAAAACCCAGATAATCAGACCGAACCAGTGATACAGCTTGCTGAGAGCTAATTATTCTTGCATGCAAACAGACCCACAAGTTGTGAGGACCTTCCACTGACATTATTATTAATGCAATTCCTTCCAGATAACTTCACTGCAACCTTAACACAGTAACCAAAAGGAAACCGGTCACTTTTTAAATTAAAAGCCGCAGTTTGTGTACTTAACAGAATCCACGATTTTGTTAAGTCCCCACAGAGTCCAAACAGTCGGATACTCCTACCCCGTGAGAAGATTTGATCAACACCAAGATATAAAAACAACATTCATACTCTCTCTCTCTCTCTCTCTCACACACACACACACATTATAGGAGTTGCATATGTAATATCCTGCAGAAAAAGCGTCTGTAGGCGTTTCCTGCGTGTGCTTGTGGATGCAGCACCTGTACACTGCAGTAGAACAGGTAGACTCACGGAACAGGAAGCGAACTCTGCTCACGTAGGAGCCACGAACCAACTACAAGTTTGATCTCGTGTAGTAGATCAATGAATCCCTAGTCGTTCAAGTGGCGTTATCAGACACCGCTGCACACATGCAAAACTGGCTCCAGAACAGCATGCCTGGTTAATACTGATGCAGAAAGGTGCTAAAGTCCCTCCCTGTGGACAGCGTCTCGTTACCGTGTATAGCCGCGATGATAATAACACCACCTTTCTAACATTACACTTCTCAATAAGACGCAGCTCGAACTTTGTCACAGGACACTATGACGTTTCGTTAAGTTATTTTTTTTTATTATTATTTTTTTTTTAAATCTGGCGGTGTGTTTCTGACACTCACCTGAAATGCCGCCCCCAATCACTATCACGTCGTACGTGTTGGCTGCCATGCTGATGTAGTGCGCTGACAGCGTTCTTCCTCTCGCTATCTGTATCAGGAGGAAACGGCGAAGCTCGCGGCCGCTATAAAGCACCAGAGCCACCGCGAGACTGTCACAGCCCCGCCCTCACGACACGCGCCCCGCCCACAACACGCCCCTTGCGAAGCTTCTACAATTATTCTTTTAATAATTCACACTGTACAGCCAGAATCATGGTCTCGCGCTTCTTTTACGTAGACGTTCATTTTTATTTTTTTATTTTTTTTTACAATAGTTTTAAAATATTACAAGTATTCTAAGAATGTATTTTATTTTTCACCTTTTCATTTAACATGCTAGGTAAACCGTTTACTTTGTATAGCTATTTCTGTGGTATAACATTTCTGTGGCAACTTCTCTGGCCTACACTTTACTGTGCCTACACCACCTTTATTTTCTTAAATGTGCAGCCTAATATTTTTTATCTGGTTTGTAAAATGTCTAAGAAAAGTATATGTTATCTTCTGAATCTCGAGTATTCTTGATTCCCACTGATTTACCTACACTGAGGTGGAAAACAATCTTATGCAAACATACCATAGACTCTTAGAATAGGGTCAAAGGGTGTCTAGATGGTTAATGGTTCAAAGCAGGGGTTTACAAACCATTTTGTACCCAAGGTAGAGATTTATTCAAATATTAGTTTTATTATTCAAATGTGTACAATAATTGTCTGTGCAATTATTAGAAGCGTAGTGTTTGTTCCTGAACCTTCCACTGACAGAACAAATTAGATCCAAGTTCAGATTATATGCTTATTTGATTTTCAGTTATGAAGGTTTGGATTAAGTCTATTCAAATAAATGTGATCAGTCAAACTAATTAATAAATATGTGGTGAATATTATAATAAATACAACTTTGTTAGTTGTGGCTTGTGATTTCCACCATGGTATCAAAAAAAAAAAAAAAAGAACAAAACAAGACAAAACAACAAACAAACGGTTATGCTTCATGGCCCCTGCAGATCCCCAGACCGCACTTTAGGAAGCACTGCTCAAAAAGGATTCTACTTGGAACCGTTTCTGAAAGAAAAAACACTTTAAGGGCCACGCCAGAGCAACTAATCAAATAACCTTGTGTATATGAAATAATAGATTATAATAGAATCTAAGAAATAGAACCTTGTGTATGTGTCTATGCAATTGAGGATAAAAGGTCTTGCTCAAGATAATGTTATCTGGAAATTTTAGGATTTTAAGACACCTTCTGGTCAATAGCTCAAAATCAAAGTAGGTGTATCCTTATTTCAAATAACTACTAAAATTACTTTCAGAACAAAGTCCTAAAACATCCTGTATGAATCTCATCTGTATCAACATTAGTGATCAGTAATCAGTAATAATTACCTTCTGTCAAGCTATTCGCTGAATTATATGCATAATCATCAACGCATAGAATATTTGTTAAGGAAGAATACAACACACAGCAATATAGTTTCTTTGCATGATTGTCAAATTTCATCCACCGTATTCTAAGCATTATGTTCTAAATAACCTCGCTTTTCATATGAAAGTGGAAGCATTTGCCCTCTTGTGGTTGGATTTGCTCTATGTGCTCTATAAGGGTGTCTCTCTGGAAATCAACTCTGGCTGCTAAAGTCTGTATAAAATGTGGAAATAAATCCTCTTTTCTATATCTATAAAGTCTATATACTACATTTTTACTCCATAAAATTATCCTCTGATGACATGCCACAAAGATAAGAACAAATATTATGTCATCAAGGTTAGTGCAGTTTCCAATAGAAGATCAACAGGGAAATGTGCACAGGTATGGATTTGAAACATCCAGCTGATACCGTGTGCAGTAATTATGCACTGGGTCTATAGCTTCTATAATGAACATACTGTAGATAATCCAAATCCAGAGCTGATCTCATTTAGGTGAGTAAGCCAGTAAAACTCCATGCTAGCACATCTCTGTATCCTGGAAGATGTCCCATAGAGAGAAGGCCCTCACCCAGATACTTAACTGAGTTAAGAATAGCAGTATGCAGTCAGTCTTCCTGTGGGCCATCCTCTGTTGGGCCATAGACACATACCTTTACTGAGGTGTCTGTTTCAACCTCACCATACATACTCAGCAAGGAATGTAAAGACTAATACCTAAAGGCATATAATGTTCTGCAAGGAGCCCAAAATGAAGTGACCAAGCTACCATTCCAGAGGTTCAGTTGATGGAAAGCCATTTTTGCTGTGCATTTTTCACTACGTCCAGTAGAGTGGGCTCTTGCAGCAATCATTTGTATCAGCATCAGCTACAAGTAGTATGTTTCAATTGCTATACCTGTATGTCAGTTAAAATAACTTTTCTAATATAAAAAATCTTTAGTACACATTAGTGCGTTTGCCTCACACCTCCAGGGTTGAGGGTTCGATTCCCGCCGGGGCCCTGTGTGGCGGAGTTTGCATGTTTTCTCCATGCTTCGGGGGATTCCTCCGGGTATTCCGGTTTCCTCCCCCAGTCCAAAGACATGTATAGTAGGCTGAATGGCATGTCCAAAAGTGTCCATAGTGTATGAATGCGTGTGTGAATGTGTGTGTGTGTGTGTGTGTGATTGTGCCCTGGGATGAATTGGCACCCTGTCCAGGGTGTCCCCCACCTTGTGCCCAATGCTCCCTGGGATAGGCTCCAGATTCCCTGCAATCCGGTAAGGATAAGAGATACAGAAAATGGAAGGATGGATGGATTATTAATAAAACATAAGTAACATTATGTGTAATAAATAGCAGATTGATGATCGCATTCATGTTCACAATAATCCGAATTTAAAGATGGCCCGGTCTCAGTCTCTGTAATAAAAATGGCTAGTCATATTAACTTGAGTTTAATAAAGTCAAAATACATTAAGAGCATTGCCTATTACTGAGGATCTGACTGCTTTTATAATGTATCAGTCTTTGGTGGATTGAATGGTTGCAAAGGATTTTTTATTTTTGCACAGACTATAAACACTAAGTTATGCATGTGCAATATCTTTGTGATTTAAATAATGTATTTCAAAATAAGATCTAGAGATGCCTTGTTGAGACCATATTCTCTTTGGTAGAGTAATAATTGATCTTTCAATTTTCACTTTGTTTGACAGAGGATAAGAACATGGAGAACTGTCTCAGAAGAATGAATAGAATTATGCACAATATAATCTCTTATGCTATGATAATTACATAAATGAGTGTCACATTCATTGCATATTTAACAGGAGAAGCCTTTCAGAGCTACCATGAAATGAAGAAACTCATAAGCATCATCTGCACATTGTGTCATGCTGTCAAATTAGTGATTAATTGTGGCCTGACTGAAAATCACAGCAAATCCTGATCTTAGTATAAGGTTCTGTCTAACATTATGGGTCTTCACCGAGATAATTATATAAGGTCACGTAATATGTCTAACAAGATGGCTTAAAGCATACAGGCAGTGTGTACAAACAAAAGGAAGTCATTTATTAGATTGAACAGAGCTGTCAGGTTGTTGTTTTTTCTTTCCATAATTACAAACCTTGTACAACTTCACAAAGGGTACAATTACAGCAAAGCACGACAAAGACTTTTATAGAAGGCTGCTCCATCTTATTGTAAACTAATGAAATTCTGATGCTAACTTAAAGAAATGCAGCATTCTTTTGTGATTTTAACATAGGAGTCCCATGGGCATTTCTGCCATTATGAATTTAATATTTGTTTGATAACTCAGTCCTGTTCAATGTAACTATCTTAACCATGCATGCGATATTTGACCAGACTTACATTAAATGGCCATTTTCCACTTATAGGCCAAGAACTGACATTACAACGTCCAACATCTGCAACATTACCCTGGCATCTCTGCAACCTGTGAACAATTCCCGAGAGTTCTCTCGCTTTCGTTGGAATGTCTCCAGCCCAGAATGGGCTTCTATGTTCTCTCATAACGCCCCTAGTCTGCAAAGTTGTTTCCAGCATCCATAGATTTTCACATGCTGTGATCAAAGCAGTGGAATGCATTAGAAATTAATCAACTGGCAGAGACCAGGCCCAGGTGCAATTGACTCGTGAATGTTTCTTTTCTTTGATTTTTATGTTGCTGGCTTTATCTTCGTCCATACCAGCACTGCTAATGAATTGTGTAATTGTTTGTTTAATATGGACAGCAATAAAACACATGTAAAATGGGGCTTAGCCATTTCTTTCTTCTTGGCAAGCCCATTCAGTTGCATTCCTCACAGCTGCATGCAAGGATGTACCGGTAGGTGGCAGTTATTCGAGTACCACCAGAGCACCGCAGACGCACTGCTTTCAGTTTGGAGGTGTGCGGGCGGCAACAGAAGCATGTACTTTTAAATGGTTGCTTAAGAACGGAGCTGAAGGAGATGAGAGGGTCTGAACGAGATGTGTAGCTGCAGTGACCTTCACAGCGAGCCAGGAGTACCATCTGTGGAATAAAAGAGACCACAAAATTAAAGACATTATACATTTCACCATGGCTATTATATGAAGTGAAATCAGATTTCTTAAAACCCGAATCCCAGTTCATGATGCTTGAAAGAAAACACAAATGTAATTTGATATTTTTGCAATTGTCCACTGCAAATCTAAAATGTTAATAATTAAAAGTATAATATGCAGTAGTGCAGTGGGAAGCGTTTCTGACTCACAACTCCAAGGCCCAGTCCCAGGGTTCCGACCCAATGTTCCAGGTATAGGTTCTGGATCTACCACGATTCTGACCAGGATTAAGTGGTTTCTGAAGATGAATAAATTATAATATCCAATTATATTGGATCTAAAGTCAGTGAATTCACGTAGTGGAAAATTCCCATTTAGGAAATTTAAGCACTTTGTATTCATGTGGTTGTGAATGTTTAGGTTGAAGAAATTCAGGTGGTGAAAATTCAGGTTAAAACTTTGAGGTCAAATATTAGCCTAGTGTTGCTGAATTTTTCACAATATGAAATTCTACAAGCTCATTTTCCACAGTGAACTGTTTATTGCTAAATAAGCTGCAACATAAATTTTCTAGAGCTTTAAAATTTTCAACCCAGAATTTTCATGACTTGAATTACAAAAACTCTATAGTAACACTATCATTTCCATCCATTTTCTGTACCGCTTAAACTACACAGAGTTGCAGGGGAACCTGGAGCCTATCCCAGGGAGCTCAGGGCATGAGACGGGGGACACCCTGGATGGTGGGGACGGGATAGCCCATCCAGGGAACAATCGCACACACATTCACACACTATGGACATTTAGGAAAATCCCAATCAGCCTACAACACATGTCTTTAGACTTGGGTAGGAAACCGAAGCACCCTGAGGAACCCCCCGAATCACAGGGAGAAAATGTAAGGAATGTAAGGAAATGTAGGCAGGATTCGAATCCCCAACCCTGGAGGTGCAAGGCAAATGTGCTAAACACTAAGCCACCATGCCCTTCAAACAATATAATTTGACACAAAATTTTAATATATAGTGTTAAATTTAAAAATTTTAAACTATGAGATAGCAGTTAAGGATATTCAGTTTAAACCCTGACTGAATGTAGATACTCATTTAACTTTGACATTTATACTATGATATCTCCATACATATGAAGAGACAATGTTCAGAGTTCAACAGCATCAGGTGGGATTATTGAGTCTACTTGAAGTCCACATGGCAGTCTGGAATGGGACTGCGTGAACTGCTATCGTTTTTGTGAAACTTCCCTTAGGACAGGGTGGAGATAAGCTACTTCAGAGAGTACATAGCTGTGAACAAAGAATGGTTCTGTACTCCACGTGTGACCTTGCACCTGTGCTGAGATGGGAGTGTGGCTGATCTCTCCCAGACCCAGGTGCAGAAACTATACCAACCTCTGGCTCTTACACACAAACACTCTCTCACTCATTCACTCTCTCACTCACTCACAAACAAGGCTTCACCTCAGGTGCCATTTGAGCAGCATTGTTTTGTGACATTGATTTGTATTTTCTAATGTAAAAATAGAGTTTTCTACACATCACAGCTCCTTTTATGAGGGTCAGACGATGCACCTGGGCCAGGTTATTAGGCCCAGCTATGGTTGATAACAATCAAACCACCCACAGCAGACTATGAAAGAAGCTATCCTTCATAACAATTCTCTCATAATTAAAGTGTAATGAGTGATGTGATGATGCATTAGATCTGGCTATTCAGAATCACCGGATGACGACCACAGCTAGATGGACAAACATGAATTAATTGATCAGCCTTCTAATTTTGAATAAAAGGTGACTAGCACCAGACCTCAAGCCACACATTCTCGCTGCATTTAGTAAACAGACTCCTGTGTCATGGTGCCTATCAGCTGTCTAGTGTCAGCCAAGTGTCACCCACACTATCAGGGACAATAGCCTGTTGGAAGGCAAAAGCTTACAGCAGAGGGTTGTGGGAAGTCTGACCTGAGCCTACATTGTTTAAGTGTCTCAGGGCAAGAGTGCTGATATAGGATCTGGGATCATCTGTCCATTGAACTATATTTATTATGATGCAAAAGACAAAAATGGGTCTCTAATCAGCACTCTAGAGCTTTGATAATATGAGCCTCCTGCAGAGAGCAGCTATTATGAGTATGAAAAGTATGGTGATGTTATTATGTATCGCACTCCGACAGTTAACAGCTACATGTAATGATGGAAAGTACTTAAGCCCCTTGGGCAACACTTTGTCCATGTATTCCCATATGTACACATTAAAAATTAATAGGCATTTTAATAAATAGCTCTTAGAAACATGGGCTCCTCAAAAGTTCTTTGGATGGTTCCTTGTTGGGCTGTACCTGGGACCTTTCGTAAAAGGAAAACCCTTTTGTTGTAGGGTTTGCAGCTACTACTGAAGGATTCCCTCAAAGGTGCAAGCTGGAAAACCCCTCAAGGT